>VXAA01002485.1:0-24617 GCA_013399115.1 Anseranas semipalmata
AAAGCCATTAAAAACAGTAAGAATATAGCAAAAGATAAGAACAACAAAGGGAGGAATCAAAGGTTGATCACATTTGTAAGAAACTAGTAAACAAGCGTCGGGTAGTTTGAGAACCTGCAGTATTCAGCCAATGAGGAACCAGGGGAGAGAGTAAACATCGGGAAACAGGGCATAAAAGGTGTGAAAATTGCATCCACAAGTGCTCTCCTGTTCGTGAGATGCCCGCCATTCCAATTGCGAATAAAATGTTACTTCACTGAGATCCTTGCCTGAGCCTGCGTTATTGGCTAACGAGTGTTTCTCACAATTATGGCACAGGATCACAATTAAAAAAAAGAAAAAATCAGGACTACTTCAGCATAACAAAGTTATTTGTTATCTTGCTTTTCTTCCTAACTGAAGTCACTAAAAAAAGTTACCACGATCAAATTTTCAGTGCAACAGGAGCTATTAATTTTCCTCAGCAGTATCGGTACAGTATCAGAAGACTGTAAATCTTGCAACCACCACTAAAACACTGCTCTTTCCCCACTACAACAAAATGGGGGTGGGGGGACACTTTCAAACTATCCTACATTAAGAGAACACAGACAAACTGCTCATACTTGCAGAGACTCCCAACTAAATTTCAGTTTCAGCTAAGGTGCATCATTTCTCAGAAACAGAGTTGAAAAATGCCTTATAAATTGAAGACAGTTAAATGTTTTTTGGAGACATAAGTTTAAATTCTGTTCCTTGGAGATGATGACAAAATGTATGCCTTTAATAGCCAGTGACCTAGTATCACAAACCTGACTAGGTACTTTCATCTGTTCTTAAGAGATATACTCATTCATACAGGTAAGCACAAATTTCAGCTAAGCTTTGAAACAAGCAGACTATGCAATAGAGGACCTCTAAGAAGCCACCCCCCCAAAACAGATCAAGAGCCAATGATATATTTCCCTAGAACAGGAAAATGGAAGAGGTATTTTCTAAACAAAAGTTCTTAAAGGCCACAATGCAAGTGTTATGGGATTAACTACACCACATTGACATAGTAACCTTTTGTTTTGTTATTACAAAGAATGCAGCAACTTATAAAGAACCTGAATCATTTGCAAGAAGTTCCTGGAGTTTAATAAAAAGTTTTATGTGAAGAGATACTTGTTCTCTCTTACTAGCTAAAAATGAAGACATGCTATTTATTGCTGAGTTTTGTTGAGATAAGAAAAATAGAGTTGATTTTACTAGAGGGTTCTATTTCACATTGGGATCTCTTGACATAGTGTCATTCAGATCTCTGCATCAAAGAGTGCTGAAAGCGTCCTGTTCAAAGTCTAGAAATTCCCATTCTAATATCTATTTCGTACACGTAATTTCCATTATCACAATGCAATTTTATATACTAATAGTTAAAAATAGTTTAGAATAAGACAACCTTCTTCTTCACATGCACTTTAATTTATGTCAGGAAAATGTGGCTTTTGCTTAAGAACTGCAAGTGAGGCAGAACAAGGATACCAAAGTCTTTATTTGAATAAAGGGAGAAACCTTACAGGTGACCAATGTCCGAGGTTCTCGGGGGGGACTGAATCCCCCCCTGACCTTTTTATACTATCCCGGCCATGAAAAAGCCCTCCCCAGTTCCCTATTCGCTGAGGTACTGTGGGGTTACAATCTCCCCGATCCACCCATCTAATAGAACTTTCTAGAACGTTCCACTAGTTTCTATCAACTTACATACACGTCGTGAAATCTTACAGAAAAATAAAAGTTGCGAAACCTAAGTCCTACAGAAAAAATAAAGTTTAAGTCCTAGCATTTCAACACGCTTTGTTCCTTTTTACGGTGTACAAAAGTATGTTTGCCCGACGCTGTATCTTCCTGTGGTTTTAACAAGAACATCCGCATTCTCCTTTGTCTCCCTAATATGAGCACCCAATATTTTTAATTTATTTTAATTTATTTTCTAGAGTCGTTACTCCATGTGATGACTAAGTACTTCAAGTCTTTTTCTGCATATGAACAGCAAAAAGGCCATGCAGCAAGAAGCCAAGGACACACATACACATCCAAAAGGTGTTAACTTGATTACATGCTAATGCACTTACCTGATTTGATTTTTCTACTGTGCTACTGGGAACCTCTGTGGTGTCCTTCACAAAAAAGTTATCTATGATGTGTCTCTCTGCACATTCCTGACCACAAATTGGACAGCGGATAACACCGACTGGGGGGAAAAAAAAAAATCTGATAAATCTTAAGTATGCAAACATAATCAAACAACTTCAAAGACGGCTTGTAAGGATAAATACTTTGAAAGTCAGTATTAATACTTTTCCATTAATAATGTCTGAGTAAAAAGAAGCTAATTCTCATTCATCACTAAAGGAAATTTTACCTGTTATTCCCTCATGATATAATCATTTAACCATTGTCAAGCATCTCTGTTGCAATCCTATATAGAGTTTGCTTTAATCTTTTAGAAAGTTAATACATTTTCTTCTAAAGAGAATGTATTCCCATTGACAATTTGTTGTTATAGAATGGATTAAAGTAAACATTCATTAGTGTGGAGTATTCGTTAGTGACAGCGAGCAGTTTTACACACACCAGCAGTGTGACATGACTGACTTCCACCTACGTAATGAGAGAAACTGAAATGTGATAAATTTAAAGTTAATGGGAAATCATATAGAGGAGGAACAGACCTGTACTAATACAGTGACTACCTTCATAAAAAGCAAGGAAAAGTAAGAAAGAGACATAATAAAAAGAGACAAGTGAGCAAGATCCTCTCCCTCCTCTCTTCTCCAAGACACATTGAGGAACAATTCTAAGACAATCCAGGCTGAAGAAAGAGCTGACAACCAATAACTCAAAGGATTAAACAACTGACAGTTTTCCCTCTAAGAGGAAAAAAAAAAAAAAGACAGTCATGCTCAAAACCTGAGGCTCAACAGTGAGTAGACTAGATTGACACAGAGAAGATCTGCAGAAACATTAAAAAAGACACCTTTCCTAGATGCCAAGACAACAGAATGTCTTATTAGCACCGGGGCTTGTTTATCTTCCAAGAAAATCTCCTAAATGCTGGCATTAACATCTTGCTTTAAGAAAATTATCTTCTCATCACAGTCATTTCCACCAAAAGGAAAAGAATGGAAACTAGATTAGGTTGAAATAACCACTTCCTCACGAGGGGAGCAGAGGGGCAGGCGCTGATCTCTGCTCTCTGGTGACAGCGACAGGACCCGAGGGAACGGCATGGAGCTGTGACAGGGGAGGGTCAGGCCGGGTGTTAGGAAAAGGTTCTTCACCGAGACGGTGGTCGGGCACTGGAACAGGCTCCCCAGGGAAATGGTCACAGCACCGAGCCTGCTGGAGTTCAAGAAGCATTTGGACAATGCTCTCAGACATATGGTTTTATTTTTGCGTGGTCCTGTGCGGAGCCAGGAGTTGGACTCGACGATCCTTGTGGGTCCCTTCCAGCTCAGGATATTCTATGATTTTGTGACTTAGGATGTGGGAATCATCATGCAAAGCCTACACCAGAGTAGTCATGCGAGTCCAGACCGAGACAGATTCTAGACCTACAGCTGCCATTTGAAGAGAAGCATGATTTTAGTGCCTTAAAGAAGCTTAGAGGTACTGTTTAATCCAAAAAAAAAAAAAAAAATTAACACCAGTATACAACTCACCACTTGCATATTTAACTAAATTAGCATTGGGCTTAGTTTTGTTCCTGTTTCACTTTTACAGTAAAATGCAGAAGTGCAGAAACAAAATTTCACTTTCTAAAAAGAATTTAATTCCTTACTGTGTTTCACACAAGATTTACATAACTTTTTTATAGTGTTCTTCCAATAACATGCTAGAGTTGTAACTGGCCAACTCACTATAAAGGGGTTCTCTAGAAGTCGACCAGTTTTGCTTGATTAGCTCTTCATTGTTGAAATTTAGCCAGCAGCTTTCCACTTGCATGCAAGGCATTTCACTTTCATCTGAAAGGCTATGATGCTAAGCCTGCTTTTATTGTAATTGCCATTTTGCCAGTCTGTTTCAATACATATATGTGCAGTTTTCTTTGACATACATGTCCTATATGTTGGCTAAAACTTTTGCAACTTTTTTAATACCATCATCATGAAGGATAATCAAGAAATCCAATTCTGATATGTCAGGTAGCTAGTAGAACTCCAAGTGCTGAATTTCTCCTTTCATTAAGCAAATCAATTTACCATAGACAAGAGTGAACAAATCTCATAATACTCAAGCTATATACTTGCTGAAAAAGACTTTTTTTTGTAAACATTTTGTTACAGTGCCAATTAAAAACCACCCTCTGTTCCCTCCTTGCTCATTCTTGACCCCAACACAGCACAGTGCTCTGGGCAAGTCACTGAGTTGGTCTGTGCATGTGTTTGGGAGCACGGTACAGAGAGAATCAGACTGGCAAACTGATTCAGCCATGGGTATACTTCTCCTGCTCTCCCAAGCTTCATCTTCAGCCCCCTGATTTGCTACACCGACCAAACGCACTACTGCTTATGCTGAAGCAACATGAGAAGCAGCACAAGGATGGGAAGAGGCCAGCACCACAAGTGAAGATTAAATATGGAACCATTGCTTTCAAAACAGATCAGCTTGAATTGAAAACGTGAGGGCAGGGGAGCAGAGAAAAGACAGGAGACAAGTTATAAAACGTGCTAATTACCTGAGTTAATATCAGCACCAGAGCACTTAATTAGCTCTGTTGTGCAGTATGAATAACAGTGGTCATTTTTGGCATGCAAAGATACCCGTTATGCACTTTAGCACTGAAACTAAATGTTTCATTTGCATTTACACTGACTGAATATTACAAGAGATTGTTCAAGAGATTGTGTAGAAATACTAGACTAAGATGGGAAAAGGAGATAAGGAACACTGTCTACACCTCTCAAAATCCTCTTGAAAAGTTTTTCTAGAATTCCCTATGCTGTCTAGCCCATCAGCTGGTGGCACCTCTGTGATAACATACTTAAGAAAGGGCAAAAAAGCACCGCACAGCAGCTGTGAAAGAGGAGGGGAAAAGAAGTGAGAAACAGCCCTGCAGACACCAAGGTCAGTGAAGGAGGGGGAGGAGGTGCTCCAGGCGCCGGAGCAGAGATTTCTCTAGCCTGTGGAGAAGACCATGGTGAACCAGGTTGTTCCCCTGCAGCCCTGAGAGGACCATGCTGGAATAGAGATACACCCTGCAGCCCATGGAGGACCCCACACTGCAGCAGATGAACATGTCCTGAAGGGATCTGCAGCACGCTGGAGCAGGTTCCTGGCCAGAACTGCAGCCCGCAGGGGACCCACAACAGAGCACCCCATTCCTGAAGGACTGTACCTGTGGCAAGAACAGGAGCAGTTCATGAGGAACTGTATCCTGGTGGAGGGATCCCACACTAGAGCAGGGGAAAGCGTGACAAAGAAGGAGCAACAGAGAAGAACTTAACTGACCACAAGCCCCATTCCCCAGGACTGCCTTGAGAGGTGGGCCTGTGTGAATCTCATGGAGTTCAACAAGGCCAAGTGCAAGGTCCTGCACCTGGGCGAGGGTGATCCCAAACATCAGTACAGACGGGGGAATGAATGGATTGAGAGCAGCCCTGCAGAGAAGGACTTGGGGGTGTTGGTTGGTCAGAAACTCAGCATGAGCCAGCAATGTGCGCTTGCAGCCCAGAAAGCCAACCATTCCCTGGGCTGCATCAAAAGAAGCATGGCCAGCAGATCAAGGGAGGTGATTGTCTCCCTCTACTCTGCTCTCATGAGACCCAAGAAAGACAGAGAGCTGCTTTTTACAAAGGCATTGTGATAGTAGGACAAGGGGTAACAGTTTTAAACTAAGGGTAAATTTGGATTAGGTATTAGGAAGAAATTCTTCACTCAGAGGGTGATAAGGCACTGGAACAGGCTGCCCAGAGAAGTCGTGGACGCCCTACCCCTGGAAGTGTTCACAGCCAGTTTGGACATGGCTTTGGGCAACCCCACAGCATGGGGGTTGGAACCAGATGATCTCTAAAGGTCCCTTCCAACCTAATCCACTCTGTGATTCTATTCTATGATTAACATATTTTACATGTACAGTGATGATCTGGTGAAAGAATCAGACACATGCTTTGAAACCCTTTTTTCTCATCCAGTTTTCAAGTGTGAAGGCTTAACTCAGAGAATGGACAGGTATGCCCTTCTAGATCTGATGGCAGTAACAAAACAGGACACTGCACACATTAAAGATTATTGCTCTCCCCAGCCTACTAATAGACCTGATAGAGGAGTTTCACTTCTTTGGGTTTATAAAGCCATAACTCACAAACAGTATTAAGCCAGATGGCTGAAGCAAATATAGGAGTGCGCATACAAGCCTTTTGCTAACAAGCCAACAGCTGCTGTAGCAAGCAATTAACTAACTTTTCTGAACAACTAAAAGGACAATGATATTTTCCAAAGATTCTCCCGCTTGTATTTCATCGGTTACAATAACATACAGGAAGAAGGAATGCAAAAGAAAGGCAAATTTATGTAGCACCAGCATTTTCTTACTACATTCCATGTATGTACTTGCTCTTAATGTTCATTGGTACACCATTTTCCCATAAGCATTTAATTACATTTTAAACTGTTCCTTAAGCACACACAGAATGCCACTCCCAAATTAACCTCTGTAATAATTAACATTTCCTCCACTGAGTCCCTCTGCAAGACACTCTCCTAGTGCTACAGTGAATCTTTTTTTTTTCCCCCTCTAGTGTTAAGGCTTGGAAGTAATCATGCAATAGATTTCTAATCATGCCTTATTTTACTGCCAATACTTCCTTCCTCTTGTTTCAAGACACTTGCTTCCTAAATTGTGCCACAATTTACTTCAGTGCTTTCAGGGCTGGAAACCCTAGCTATTATACTATGTTCTGTTAAAAAAGATTCCAATTCTGAGTAGTAAGATATTAAAAGCCATTCAGTTGATTTCCTTACATAAATTGGTAAGAAAAATAATTCTATTGAAACTATAGGAGAAGCATACTATTCCATAAAAATGGGAACTACTGATTTAAAGGAAAGAAAAAAAAATCCCAAATTATTTTGCTGTTCATCCCCCCTTAAAAAATTCCCACAATTTCTGTAAAGGGAATTAGGGCAAAAGAGAAGAAAAATCTGGAAAGCTGCAGCACAGCATATTATTAACCCACACACTATGGAATAATATTGTGAACTTCCACTAATGCAAAAATTATTTCTGTGACTGATAGTTACTGTACTAAGTATATGTTCTTCAGGTGTATTACCAAGTCAGCCAAAAACCAGTATTTTCATAGAAGAAAAAAACGGTATCTTTAAATAAACATTGCCAGACCAGTTGTAATACGGCAGCATCAGAAACAGTATCAGAATCAACTCAGCATTTCAGCTAACGCTGTTCAGGTTAAGCACATTCCTGAATGATGCAGCTCTGCTGTTTATCCTGATTAAATTTGGGATAGGGGAAAAATCTCTTTAATGCCACATTAAAAGTTCTGATGCTCAACTCGTTCTTGACCCAACCAGTTCTAAAGAGTTTTGAGATATTTGTGAGTGAATCGAACAATATAGTTGGGAGGCTTCCAAGAGCAAATTATTTTTAGTAAGGAACAAAGTAATTCTCATTCTTGAAGATACTCCAAAGACTTGCTAAGATAGCAAGTTGCTAGAAATAAGAAGTTGCCACTTGGTATACTTAAGGTCATTTCCTTTCATAATGCCTGATGTTGCACCATATTCTAGAGAAATGAGGAACATCTGAGAAAAGCAGATCTAGTATTACTTAGAAGAGGAAACAAGCTGAGGTCAAGCTACCTTTCTTATTACTCCTCGAGGTACGCGGGGGTGTGGAATTGTGCACAGGTGACCTCACATTTTCCTAACATCATCTTAGGTAGCATCAGCCACCATCATCTACCTACCTCCTGCAGTTTAAAGGGAACAAACACCGAAGATGATACAGCCAGAGGCAGCTCCGGTGCAGCAGAGCAGTTACAGGACTAGTTAGCCAGGGATCTTCAGACAGAATTGTTCCATTTTTGCCTGGACTTACCCCTCTCTTACTACCCGTTTGTTTCAAACCCTGTGTTTCTCTCTCAACCTTGTGTCCAGCTTCAGTCAGTTGGCAACCAATTCGCCATCCTTCCTTCCAATCTAGAATACTAACTCCTACAAAAACCTTATTTCCTCTAGTGGTAACAAGAAATTCGTTTTCTGGTTCTAACTACTATCTGTATTATTCACAGAAAGTGCAATCTATTGTTTCCATCCCTTTAGTGCCCATTACAATGGGGCAAATACAGGGGAAAACAGAACCAAGAAAAACCCACAGGATTCATCTGTAAAATAACTGAAAATTTCAGTGTATTTGGGCATGAAGCAGCGTAAAGTTTAGTGGACATGCACAAAAAAATGTAGAAACGTCTGAGAGGTAGAGTGTGTACAAGAAAAACATGTATGGTTAAAAACAGGTAAGGTTTCTATGTAGTCTTAGCACTCATTGACCCTTTATAAAGGGTAACAGTGCAGGGAATAAGGTAACATGCATTAGAATACCTTTCACAATCCCATTTTACATGGGCTATAACTTTCAAATTTAAGAAACCCAATAAGAATTGCATAGCTTGCTCCCTTTTAATAACCTGTTATCACATAAGTATCTTCAGTCAAAGGTATAAAGCAAGCCAAAGAACTTCACTGTCTATCAAGAAGGAAGAAAGTCTTTAATGATTCTCTTATCTCTGTACACTGATGTAAGCAAGGGGAGATCCTAAAACGAGGTAGTCAGACCATTGAGCTTTGAGTGTAACTATTCTCAGTGTGTCAATTTGTTTGCATCTACCATGAAATCACTGCAGGAAATAAGATTTTAAAAGCATACTTACATGTTTATTCTTGCTTAGAGGAAAGAGCGTCAGGGTTTATTTTTGTCAAAATAATCCTATACATTTTTTTTTTTTTTTTAAAAAAAACCTTTGTTTTTTTTTTTTTTTTTTTTTTTTTTTTTTTTTGTGGAACAAGCACTTGCAGAGTGCTCAGGCAGGCAGGTGGAAGCATATTACTTAACTTGGGAGAAGTTCCATGATCACCATTATGATTATCATGAGGATGATAAAGCAACATTAAGTGATCAGACCCTACATTTTCCATCTACTCCTCTGTGCCAGGAGTTCATGCAGCTGGATCAAGAATACACGGCCCTTGAGCTGGAAGAGTAGAAGGGAAGACATAACCGTCCTTTTTAGCAGCAGCATCCATGTATATAAAGAAAAAAAAAAAAAGCAACCCCAGAACCTTACATTCAGACTCTGCTTGAACCAGGCCTGAAGACCACATTGCTAACAAAAGTAACAATGCCGGCTCCACTGCCCATTCATTTCCGCCCCACAGACAACCCCTTATCACCAAGATTTATGCTGCCATGTGGCGAAGTAGATTAGGGAATCTGACGTGGATTCATTGAGGGGGGCAGGAGGTGTTATTAAATGTGTGGGGAGAGGAGAGTTAGTTTCCAGCATAGCAATTGTCACTCGCTACTGCCTCCCAGTGCTGTACAACTCTTCAAGGAATACCAACCTATATTTTAGACATGTAAGGGAAACCGCAGCACATTCTTGCACTTCTTCACAAGCCATGCGCTGCATCCACAGTAAAGCCATCTCAAGCCATTCAGCAGAATGGATTTAAGGCATACATTGTATTATTTCCAACTCAGTTCTCAATTTCCTGGGAGTACATTCCAGACTACTGAAGCATTCTGAGACAATAGGAGGAGACGGGTCTGGTCTGACCCAGTTTCAGCTCATTTGTATCTTCACTGTAACAAACAGGTTTTGGAGCCAATTTAATAAAGCCACTGGATAATCATCTGTAGATCCAGAATAGTATTTTTGTTTGTAGATGCAAAGTGTTTGCTAAAAGAGGTGGTCTCAACAGTTCCCTTTGTTCAGTACAGATCAATCAAAAAAAAAAAAAACTAGTCTTGTGAAAAGGAGCTCTCTATTAAATAGAACACTTGGAAGCAGCTGGTAACTAATTTTTGCCTAAAATGCCATAGTCATTACAGAATAAATTAATTAGGCTTGCTTAAGTAAATTTTTCTCAGTTTTACAGAAGTCTTGTTTGAAATTTTAACTATAGAGATTTCAGAACAGAAAATATTAAGAATGAGTCACACATAGTTAAGATTTATTTTTTTTAAATGTGCAGGCTAGTTAACATTAAGAGAAGGTATTTCAGAGACCGAAGACAGTGCCAGCCAGAAGATTTATAGCATAGCTACACAGAAAATTAGGGCATTTCAATTATGACCTACAGAATCTTTTCTCCTCTCACTGTGTAGATACACACCATTAATATTTGCAAGGTTTTTCATTAAAAATGCATGGGATTGAGGGTAAACTGGATATATTTACACAGGTCATGTTTTTCTGTTAAAAACAAACATTTAAAAAACTTAATTTGAGAGATGGTACCATGTGCAATAATGTCTGAATCAATTTTAAAAATAATTACTGCTTTCCTCTCGTTTCTCATTAAGCCAATACTGGTGCTGCAAAATTGGCAACTTCTTCAAACCAGTTTGTTCCAGAAAAAGCTGCTCCTATCTAGTTCTGACAGCCTGCTGCTGCTACTGGAAGGGAGATAGGTTAAACCAACAAGCACGCACATCTCCAGGGGAAAACCAGCTCTTACTGCCAAACCATAAACATTTAAAGCAACCACGAATCTAGCAGATAAGTTTATTAAAATCTGAATGCTTTATTTACCACCCTCTAAAATGTAAATAGATGAAAAACAGACAAAGACTACTATCTGTAATCCCCCCTCTGGAAGAGTGTTACAGGCCAGTTTTTATGCTGCAGTGCATTGACTTTCTTGGAAAGCACTGCAGAGCTGAATTAAAATATTTCAGCTGCTCTGTGAAATGGTTCATTGTTTTTGCCGTACGTGCGCAATCTTCAGACATTTCAGATACCACATACTAGACTTCATCAAACTGTAAGTTTTGCAAGGGCTGATGGCCACTTCTGAAAACCTTAGGAAATTCTGAAGGGAGAGTTTACATCCACATCCAAGGCTGCCCAATGTATTTCCTTCAACAACAATAAGTGTCATAATGGTAACAAAGGGAAATATTGCTATTGTGGGACACGCAATATTTAAGTACAAGATTATGAATAAAAAACACCTCACTGCCTTGCAATGAACATGCTTAAATGATGATGCAGAAGCTGTGAACAATTCTGACAATTTTCATTGCCGACTGTGGTGAGCATTTCTTTCATCAAAATTAAAATACAGTCTTTCAAGTCCTGAAATTGTCAAGTATTTCCAACTTCTATTTAGGAGATATGTAATGAATTCAAGTATACAAGATGAAGCTATATGCAAGGATTTTTAAGATTCAGTGACATTCTTGCATTGTTTTCTGAGCAGCATAGCAACTTGAAAATATAAATACTAACATTTTGAAAGAGGTTTTGATACTGTCCAGATACACACGTTCTACTGAAATACCATTTTGCAGACACACTAGGTTCCCATCAGTGCTCAAGTCCATTGTATCCATGTGCTTCTTGAACAAGGAAATTAATATCTTTTTCTATTAACAGCAAAGTGTTAGGATGTTGTCAGTGCTACTTAAAAAAAAAACATCAGGGTAAAAAAATTGTTTTGACAAAAACTCTGGTAAGGCAATAGATCCCACATTAGAGTTGTAAGCATGACAGCTAGTAGTCCCTTCTTTTTACAAAGGGATTTCATAGTCTGATCTTTGTCTTGTAGATGTCTCATCTACTACTGGCTAACAGTTCAGTAGTTACACTACAATGTATGTATTATCAGAAATGATAGTTATAAAAAAAGTATATATAAACAGATGATCATTTGGGCAGCTGAAGCCAGTCACAATCCTAAAAAAACAAAAGCCCTTCCCAAAGACACTCACTGAAGGAATTGGTTCTTTTTAACTCTTTGTTGAAAAGATGAAGTCTATACTCCAACATGTGACAATTTTCACCGCATTACCCAGTCCTTCCATTTAGCCCCAGAAATGAATTACTGTTTTAAAAATACCATAATGTTCCCATCAACTCTGAGCAGATGTGAAGGTAAAAAAAAAAAGCCTAAAAAATAAATTTTAAGAATCTGGACCATATTAAGGGAACCAAGTTGGAAGCAATACTGAGTACAACAATAGGTAACAGCCTTTAGTCAGAGAATTTTATGAGAAATGTCATCCAAAACAGGAACATTAATACAATTCAAGGTCTTTGGCAAGCTCATCTTACTTCCTTCTCTTCTTTGAGTGCTCAGATGCACCCTTGCAATCCTTTCTTTAACAGCTTTCCTCCCATTCTCAATATGATCACCACTGAATAATGGTAAACTACCTATCAGGACTTGGGAGACCAGCCTCTTTGGTCCTCATTTTTCAAGCAATAGCCTCCCAGGAGCAGCAACTCAGGTGCCTGAACAGATGTACCTAATTTGAGGAGGATATCCTGCCTGGCTTCCAGAAGCAAACAGGTCTCCTGTGGATTGTGCAGTACATCTGCTGGCCCCTTTTTTTGAATATCACAGAGATCCTAGAAATTCAAAAGTAGCAGAAGTTACTCTAGTTTGGACTGCTGAACCTCACCCCATCTACCCTATTTCACGTACCTTTGCTATTACAGCTTCTGCAGCTGATTTCAAATTACCAGCGCAAAATACTACTGAGAGGCACACAGAAGATCTCTTATGTAGTATCTGAACAAACTGCAGCCCGCAGTTCCAAAATAAAACCAGGTTAAAATCACTTTAGTGTCAATACGCAGAGCCATCAACTTAATTGCAATGCTTGCTGCATCCATCTGTATTCTGCTACATTGATATCTATTTTAGAGTTCTCCCCAAGGACAAACTTATAGTTCAGAAGTCATCAACACCCCTCTGTTGAATGTCCTTCAAACTATCTCAAAACATAGATTACAATGATGCAACAAAATATAATGGAAGACTCCCATCAACATCATCCAGAAATTGTATAAGCAGGGAACAAATGCTCAGAAGTACGTAGGAATAATATGCTACTTTAGAATAATAGGTTCTGGATTTTAGATTTCTAGATTTTCTGCTAATTAGTATCTCTTCAGTGACATGATAACAACACATTTATTACACAAGTACAATGCCCAGGATGTAGATCCCTAACACCAAGAAAGAGGGATTTAATATGTACTTATCGATAAATTCTGAGTACTCATAAAGGTACACTTTTAATCTGTGCTGAAATTAATGCTATTATGTAACAAATGCTTTCATTATTAACCTGCTAATCTTTTAAGGATTTCTAGATTAATTTATTAATCTAAGCTTGCTGTTTGCAGGGACAGAGATGATGAAAGGTACAAACAATATCCAATGAAAATTCCCACTCTGATAATTGTAGTAAGAGGGAAAAAAATAAAAAGATACTTTTTACTTCCTGTCATTTCCTAAGCAGTTTGTCTAAGCGCTCTGCAGGACATTATTATTGGAATAAAAAAGTAAAAATTCAAGCCATTTAATTCATTAGAGCAAAATAACCCCAAGATTCCCAATTCCAGTCTATTCTGACTACTTCGCATATTCAAAAGCTGTTTCATACTAAAGCTTAAATGTCACATGCAGAGTTTTTGCATCTATGAAAAAGTAACTCTTAATAGCAGCACAGAAATGATACTGATTTACTATACCAGAGCAACTCCATAAAGTTAAACTTTGCACTTGAAAGAGGTCTAAAGTTTCTTTGCAGTGTTGCCAAAATTTTAATACCTTGGGTGGGATGCATCTAACTTTATTTACATGAAGTTCCCTTCATAGTCAATGTAGACCTAGGTAACATATGCCATGAGTTGCCTCATCCTAAAAGCAGGTGTCTACACATGGTCAGATGAGTTGTACCTTAAAAACATCCACTTCTTTCGAGTAACCATGAGTACACTAATACTGCCATCCACCATTGGGCATCCAGCTGAATAACAGGAATGCCTCCAGTAGTTTAAAAAAACAGTAGCTATAGAGGAAAATATCATGTAAGTTACGAGCATTGCATATTTGGGCGTAGATATACAAGAACAAAAGACCTACTCTCTTTAAGCTAACTTCTCCACTTGCTCAGTACCCCACAGCACGGCTGCAAGTGTTCAAAAAGCAAGGTGACCAGCTTTTCCAGTTCCCTCAGAATTTTAAGACTATGCAGCTGGAACAATATCTGCATCACAAAGCCCATGCAGACTATACAGCCTCCAAGAACCTGCATAAGTTACAATGCAGCCTTGTTCCTTCTACTCTGACAGTGCATTAATATGAAAATTACTGAATTGAACTAATAAAAAGTATCCCTTCTGGGTCAAAGAGATACTCTGATTAATTAAGAACAACAGTGATTTCAAGTAGCTGCCCAACAGCTCTCAGAACACAGCAAGGGACAGAGGCAGTGATGCTACTTGTTATCCTATTTCATATCTCCGGATATTCTCTCTCGCTGTAATCTGCAGTACAGAACTGAAGCACGAACTAGACACTGTGTTGGCAGACGTTAACATCCATATTCACTAAAGAAACCTAGTCTTTACAGGTGAGCTCCTTCAAAGGGGCTTTCTTAACAGGACACTCTCTCTGTACTTAGAATGAAGCTTAGGGAAATTAATCTTCTACCATAACTGGCTTTCACAAATACCATTTATCTGTCCTTTAGAGTCACCTGATCTATTTCCACCTTCTTGTGACACACTGCCTGATAGGACTGATCACATATTAGTTTAGGTAATAAAGTTCTGTAAACATGACACTGACGTCAAAACCAGTTTGGGAATGAACTAAGAGTTTACTACTATTCCTATTTTATTTTTAAGGAATATTCACAAGAGTTCCACCATGGCACCATGATCCTTAACCTACTTGGCAGGCATAATGACCAATGAACAAGAAAACTTCCTAAGGCAGAACAACAGCTATTCTGCTAAAGATTTGAAATTAGACATCCAACAGCTTATAGCACCTATACTATATTCTCAATAATTTAAATCAGTAGAAAGGCAGCCAAAGAAAACCTTATTAAATCTGATCTCATCCCAGTGGAACTGGGAGCAGGAAAGAGAAAAATAGACAATAAATACAATCAGATTGGAACACAATACAATAATAGCATTGCTAAATGGACTTTAAAAGGATGAAGGATTAGCATTTAGCTTCTTAAAGAATCCAGAGTACATTCACCTCTTGTACTAAGGGTGGAATGGAGAGAAGAGAACAGTAAGCTCAAGCTATTTGGGATGCCCATATATAAAACATCTTCTCCATGTTGCCAAAATAATTGCTAAAATTATTACTTTGAGAAGAGATCTTTGGTCCTGTTCAGAGTTTAAACAGCAGTGATAATAACCTAGAAGACATGAGCTACTACAAACTGTGACTTCGGGTTTAAGTTACATCTGGCCCCACTTATAAGGCTATTGCTAAGAAGAAAAAGGCAACAGAGGACTGTTTCCCAATGTGCAGTCAAATCAGCTCAGTCCATCAGGATACACACAATTTTACTGATTGTGACAGTCCCAACAGTATATAAAACATACTTATTGAGTGATAAGAGCAATTCTTGCAGGTCATTCTTATGATACAGATGAGAGTTAAGACACAAGTAAAACAACACTATTCCTAGTTGTTGTTTTTTTTGTTTGTTTAATCTTCATGGTTAGGAGATGTGGGAAGACCCTCCCATACATTCCAGACTCTTCTGAAGATACTTTTACAACATCGGGCTCCTCATTTGCTATGAAGCAGGGAATAACCACTCTGTTCAACAACTTGGAATGTAATATTTGAAGAAATGGCTCCTAGCATCTCTGAACTCTCATTCAGGTAGACTATGGGAGGCAACCTGCACCTGTGTTTATCCCAGGAACGAATATCTATGTTTTGAGATCACACCTACTTTGACAAGATTTAAAGCATGAGCTCTGAATCCACCTTTGAGCTCTTGCATAGAGAAAGGAACTGAGGAAAAGTTAAATAGAGCTTCTCAAAGGAGATAAGTTCCTTTAATATTTGTTTAAACTATGCAATCCAAGTATTCTAACTTATTTTGGAGATTTCAAAGAACAATTTGCTAGCCAACAGGTTGTACCCTCATAGTCCCATTTGCTGGAAAGACACAAGTATTTAAGGCCAAGCACTCTGTAGTTGGTATGGCCAACAGTTCACAAGCATGAGTGAGAACAATAGCTGCTAATGCATGATGAAAGACCCCCTAAAATACAGAATGAAACTACTGAGGGCTAAAATCCAACCGCTTAAGCAAGCAAAGGTATTACTGCAACTGGGAATCCAAATGCTCAAAAGAACTATAGCTAACCCTGAAGTATGCTACCTCCAGGGTTCCCATGTTCCCAGGACATTTAGCAAATACATTACCGAGGTCTTGCTGTTAGACACTACATATCATGACACAGCTCTAGCAGACAAGCTTTGTGGAAAGAGTATAAACAGGCCATCTGTATCTCAGCAGCTGACTGATCAGTTGCTCACTACCTTATTTCATCACTTTGAGTCTAAAAGCTGAATTTCAACTTTTGTTTGAAAACAATCATTACAAGTCACAGAAGTTTTCCAAAAGGCAAAGACGGTTCAAAGCTACTTCCACTTCTCTTTAAACCAACTGACTAGCAGGGCAGGTAATTTACACTCTTACATTACTTCAGCAAGTAGTTTACTCATTATAAAGCAGAGTCCATGTTGAAAAAAAATACGTTTCAATTTACAGTTTTACTGTTCAGGCCAATCTCGCACACTACTCATTTCCAACAGTAGGCCTGTTGGTGCTGGGCTGTTTTAGCAAGGCACCATACCTTGCCCTTAAAGTTAGAACCTTGCTCCCACTTTACAATGTCTTATTCTCTAGCCCTAGCAGAGTGCTGCAGCTCCCTACCCTTCTATCTTCCCACCTACTCATTCCCTGCTCAGTTGACAGCGGTACCCAGCATCAATGCTGCAAGTATCCTGGTGTCCCAAGCTTAGCAGCGGTGTAACCTGAACTTCTTTTGGACTTGCTCACAGCATTAGTTCAACACACTTCAACTCCACATGTCCTTAACCACATAGTGGCTCAATAACAGATGCCCAGAAATGAACGAGGTGGATAAAGTGAACTTTTAAGTCTATTACATGCTTTCTGAACTCAAGCAGACATCCTAAAAAATACATAGGGTTTTTCCAAGTCATCATTTATACAAAAATAGTCCTGTTTCTTTTTGACTATGTACAGTACAGACAGATGTGTCAGCTCAGTGGGAAAAATATACAGTCACTTCTCGAATTGGGTAAATATTTTAGTTCAAATGGTATTTCAGCTACAGCCTTGTTTTATTTAAATTGTGCTAGATTTACTTGAGGGACTAAGTAGAAAGGGGAACTCACCACTTAAGGTAGCCACAGGCAACTCACTCTCTAATCAGAACGGGGAATCTTTCTACAGTCAGAAAGCAAATGGCTCAGGTTTTGTCCACGTACTCCTGCTTAAGGAGAGTTTAGCACTGGAGTTTTAGATTTCTGTTTTGCAATTAGGATGTGTCTGTGACCCAAATGCACTTGAGAAACAAGGGCCCTCAAAATCCATGAATGCAGTTCAAACAGCTGAACCTCACTTACTGTCTTGCTTTTTCCATAGCCCACTAATAAACAATTCATTCCCCCCCCCCCCCCCCAAACCAACCAAAAAACTAGAAAACTTATTTAACATCACTCCTCCATTCTAAGTTAATAATGTATGCAAGGTAATACACAATTTTCCCCTCACAAAAGCTTCAAATAACCATTTATATGAAACTCTGAAGAGACAACAATATCAAGTAATTGGGAACATTCTTCTGCTCAGCTTTGTTTCATACCTGACTTTGCAGAAGTGTTTCTTGTTAAGAATGGTGTAGTTTTCTTAGTTACTTCACACAACCATTTCCTGCTTTGTTGGTAAATATTTGTTTTTACATATTCTCTCTAGCCTTTAGAAGAAAAAACTTGAGTGGATATGTAGTCAGTTCAACTATGACAGTGAAGTCTCCAAAGTGCATTGAGCTGCAAGTACATAGTTTAAACAGTAAACGACTCCACAGCTACTTAATTGTTGAGGTAAATTTTAACAGCATCATTATTAGTAATTTTTGTATGATCTTTAAATTAGCCAAAGACAAAAAAAATGCATCATTAAGCTGTTACAGCAGATGAAAGTTAAATGAAAAGTAATAAATCCATTTAAAGTTTTTTTTTTTTTTTTTAAAGGAAATGTTCTGTTTATAATTGCAATTCTATGGGAAACACCGGTAGGAAACTACTCAAGGGAACAACAATAAGTATTTTCATTACAAATCACAAAAAGCTGGCAGAAATCATTTTTGTCATTTCCTTTCACTAAACCTAGAGTGGATGTAACAACTCCCTGCTCCCCAGTTCATTCAAATCCAGTGATAACAGTTCCTTCCAAACCACTGGAGCTGACTTGGTTCACCATGTTGTAGGAATTAAAACTGGTGGTCAGAGTCTATGTAGAGGAACTAACTGCCTTTTAATACAGCTGTGATCTCAGAAATGACACAATCTTCTGATTATCCCCCACCACCACATTGCTCTGTATT
Organism: Anseranas semipalmata; assembly: GCA_013399115.1. Taxonomy (NCBI): domain Eukaryota; kingdom Metazoa; phylum Chordata; class Aves; order Anseriformes; family Anseranatidae; genus Anseranas; species Anseranas semipalmata. The sequence continues at coordinate 18,681 of VXAA01002485.1, forward strand.
TTCACACAGACTGCCAGCGGTGTTGTCAAACCCACTTCACTTACAGTGCCAGCAACTAGAGTCTAAGCAGTTACTAGAATACTACATTTTGACTTCCATCTGCATTAATTACAAAGTAAGCAAATCTTTGCTAACATAAAAAAAACCAGCCATCTTTTTCCAGTAGGAAATGTTGATATTATTCACAATTCAGCTGGTCCATCTGCATAGGCCCAGCACACAAGCTACAGGGCCATATTTACCCAAAGAACCCCGTAATATGACCAGCATATTAGTGTTAGCAAATCAGCAAGAACTACTGTATTAGAGTATTTCATGTTATTGTAAAGCTTTTACAAGTCTTAATTTTCAATTAAAGAAATAACAGATTTGTCATAAATAGTTATTCACATCAAAATACAGTCAAACTGAAATTCATTTTGAAATTAAATTTTTGGTTTTCCCCTGCCTCATTTTTAGATTAGATATAAAAGGCAAAACACCAGCTTCACAAGTTTACTATTACTGGGAAGTTCCACTAAATTCTATGGAAATTCCATTTACAGCATCTTAACACAAACTTGCACAACACTGGCATAAAGCTTTTCCTGTACAGAAGAGCAGCTTCTTTAATAACATTACATTCAGAAGCAAGAGTTTCAATGAAATTCCTTACTTAAATTTAACAAGCTGGTTAAAATCAAGCAAACACGGCCACTCTGTAGTACTCACACAAGTCAGCAGGCCAACCTAAAAGCCAACGGCTTTTGGATGGCCTGCTAGATCTTCAGTACATTTCTGTAATGAACAAACTAGACCACAAAGAACACACACCTCTCCCTCAACTCACCTCTTAATGAACCTGCGCTCCGTTAAGTTAATTTTCCCCGCTCTTCAGACAAGTCATTTTCTAAAGAAAGATCTCCATTATATGCATTCAAACAACCCAGTGCACTTTCAACTAGATACACATGAGAATTTTTAGTACAGTAGTTTGTATTTCCTCTGCTGTTCCTTATGATCTAAAATTTATTTCTATTATTAGAAGTATTAATTGCTTACCAGAAACATCATAAGATGGTCTTGTATTGAACAGAATTGGAAGGTTTGCCTCTGAGGATTTAACCTTTGCTTAAAAAAAAAAAGTCTCACACAAGTTCAACTATTTTGATAACTTGCTACAGTAACTTCCAAAAGGCTTCTAACCCAAATGAACCTGGCTACACCACTACAGCTGTTTTAACACTCATCTGATGTTTCTGATGGCTTCATCTTTTTAATCTCCCACTTGGTATTGGTGAAAAAAGCAAGAAAGTAAATGCATCTAACCAACTCTGGAAATACTGTTCTGTAAAAATATATAAGGTAATAAGCAAGTATCATGTGCTTATATTAAGCATATATTGGAGCAAACATGATTAAAGCTTCTTTCAGTATCATGTAGATTAATATTTTAAGTTTAACTGATTTCATGACTTTTCAGCCAAGATGTTTGTCCATTACTGGCCATGAAAACAATAATATTATTATTTTACCTGTAACAATATTAAACGCTTTTCACATCTGGGACTCTGGGAGTTTTCAGTTCAAAGTAAGCACAAATCGAAACAGTATGGAAGCTATACATTATAGATACATACAGGAAAGATATGTATGTTCTTTTCAAATACAAGCACTCCCAAAACTCCATAAGTTTTTTATAGGTTAAACAATTCATTTCCTGATGGCACCATAACAGAAGTAACACTTGGAAAGGATGCATAGATGCAACCATACATGTGTGTGTATATGTGGGAGTGTGTGTATACATAAATAAAATATGGACTCTGCAGCACTGAAGATGGAGAGAATTCACTTTAATCAAGTGGCAATATGCAATTTGCAATGGAAATAATAATACATAGCAGGCAGATAAAAAAACAAACAAGTCTTCTTAGACTAACAGGACCTGAAAAAAAAAAACAAAAAAACAGATCTTCACCATAAGAAAACTCAAATGAAGCTCTTATGTCCTTCTAACTCCCTAATAAGGATCCTAATTATCAAACCTAAGGAGGGAAAGAACACGTTAAATGTTCTTTTTCTCCGTATGTAAGTTATTTCAAAAGTTGTATTTTCAAGATAAAATGAAATGATGGCATCAGAAAGTCCAGATGACAGCAGCTGTCAAGATCAGCTGAGAATCTGAAAGAGTCTAAAGCTATCTACGTAAAGACTGACTGTGGGACATAATGAAACAGCGGATGCCATCTGCATACATGATGCGGATATCAAGGGCTAGGTCTTCATTCCATGCCTTGCAGACCTCCAAATTGCATCAGTAAACAAATATTTCTGGGCATTAATCAGCTGAAATATGAAACGAACAACACTGAAATCCTTGTTTAGTAACTCTGAAGTATTTATTCCTTGATCAAGAGCAAGTATCAAACATATTTCAGTTGTTAGTCTTGACACTCCCCAAGAATTTATATCCTGGGAGTGTCCAAACATTACATGCTTTTAACAGCTTCATTTGCTGATCGGTTTGTCTACAGATAAAACAAAGAAGAAATGTTTCCCTCTATTGTTTTTACTATGTAAGATTTAATTAGCATACCTGCATAAAATTTTGCTACACATTTCCATTCACAAGTTTTTCCATACACTAGGTCCCAACACACTTTGTGTGCAGACTGATGACAAAGACCACACACAGAAGTGTGTTTACAACTTGAAGCAAAATAAATAGGTTTAAAAAGAAATAGAATCTCAGCCTATGACTTTGGAGTGATCAGGTACCTCCTTCACATTAAAAATTCCACCAAAGTACAACAATGTTCAGATACTCCCTCCATTATGAACACTGTCCTTTCATTAAGTAAAGTCTACTACTCAGCCAGTCATTGAAGCACCACCCAGCACAAAATTCAGGTAAATGACGGATTTCTAACAGCAACCTTCTCATACACACCAGTTGGTACTTGCAAAATCAAATAGTGAAGAAGGGCCATTTGTCTGAGAAACAAAAAGGGAAATGCACATTAAATTAACCAACGTATTTACTAGCAGTACCTGTAGATATTTGCTCACAAGCAAGTATCACATTTACAGAACCAGTCTTGCAGCATTTCCCACCGTTCGTTATGTTTGGGCCCAGCAACCAGTTGTTCGGCAATATAATAACAGAACACATCAACTACATCAAATAAATTACCATTGGACATTCGGAAAACAAGCAGGGAGTTTTCTGGTGCTAACACCATTGAAGTCACACAGCCAACTCTGCACCACCTTATACTTCAGGAACAGTACGGAGATCAGAAATTCCCAAGTATTCTTTTCTGTAGAAGCCACTGTATTTCAAAATTGAATGCATGTGACAATATGGAGCATATCCATACTGCAGATGGCCTCATCATCAGCCTACCTCTACAAGAGGAATACTGATCAACATATAGCACAAGAAACTCCTCATGTCTTGACACTCGTCATTGCTACTACCCATGCTGAACTTTGCATTCAAGCAACACCAGAATTCATAATTCACTCCTGATTCTTGAGTTTGAAAGATTTTTCATAGCACTCCTTTATTAGCTATTAGTATTTTTACAGCAAGAGAACCAACGTTCTCCCAAGTCAACTTCCAACATACAGACAAGTTCTAGTAAAGCAAAGGACTGTTTCTGCTTGGGAGCAGTTTACCAAAGACAAAAAACCAAACAAACAGGACTCCCCATATCCAGACTATACTTAAAATTCCGATTGTTTTTAGTTACCCGTTTCTCAACTAACGTGGATATTTGCACAGCACTCCATCGCAAAGCTGGCTCACTGAAGCGCTTATCAAATCAGATCTCTTCCTTTGGTCAAGACTGACTCCTTTCTGCCAATCTTTCCTCGGGCTTCTTTTTGTGCCTCATGTTACTGCTCAGCACACATGCATAAGCATCCTTTCCGTTCATCTTTCAGGAGCTGTTCACAGTTTGTAGTTCTGTTGTGGTCCTTACCTAGGACATTCCTTCTAGCAATAGCTTCCTTGCTGTTTATTTCTTCGGTATAGTCACAGTATTTTATAATTTACATCATGTGAAGCATTTACTGTCCAGCTTTCTAAGCTTACAGTCTTCAGTTTATTACTTCAGGTCACTTCTCATAAACACTTTGTGCAACATATTACCAGAGGAGATGACAGATTTGCACTGTTTTGTCCCTCCTTCTATCTTCTGAGACTTCAGGAACTCCTCCAACCATAACACATTTTTTCTCACTATAATCTGCTTTATGCAGTGACACCATTTTTTTAAAATCCTTACTTAGGTTTACAACTGTTTTATATCAGTTGGAAAACAAAGCAGCCAATGCACATCAAGTTAGCTAGTATACAGTCATTGTCACTTCAATGAAGCCAGAACAGTGACAAGAAAAGACCTAAGGAATGTGTCAAGAAGAGTGCGAGATCTATACAGGTCTCTTCTTCCAATTGGACAATGAATGGCAGTGGGGAAGCATGCAAATAACTAGAAAGGAAATAGGATAAAAATCACATCACCAAAAAATAGTATGTCTGTACATTTGTAGAACAGGGAGCAATATGTATGGTATTATTCATTCATACAGAACTAACTCATATAGTCAAAAGGAGTGAATAGAGCTACCAGCTTACTATTGCTACATGATTCATTGTTTTAGTTATCCTTTGTCCTCTCGTCAGCAGACATTTGAACAGCACTAATCTTTTCTTTCTCTTGATACTTCTCATTTCATGCTCAACTACAGACCTCTATTTCTGCTATATTTAAATAGAACATCTGGGAATTGAGCTATGCTGTTCATGACCTCAAAACCCTTATGACAATTACATGCTCCTTCAACCTGTGTTGCAACTCCTGAGCTAGCTGCATCTCTGCCCCCTTTCTCATTTCCAAGGCTCATCTTGAAATATCCTATCATACACCAAAGTCTGTGTTTTTTTAGGTCTCTCCCGTGCAGGATTTCACAGTTCTACTCTAAGATGTATGAGCAATAACATCTCCTGGATCCATCACGCTTAAATATACTGGCTTTGGGTCTCACAGATTTTTCCCTATTCTGGAACTTCTGACTAGACAGTTTGACTCCCACATAAACTACATGTTAAAATTAAAGACTGAACGAACACGTGAACACATATTTGCATACATGAAGAGGCTCAGCATATCCTGTGATAAACTACTCAGGCCTGACTTTCTCAGGTATTCTCAAGCAAGGCTGTCTCTCCAATTGTCCCAAATATCCCTCTCTCTCAAGAGGGTTTATCTTTATGAACTGCTGCAAACATTTTGCATACTTGAGTTAAATCTTTTAGGTCAGATCTGCCAGCAGGATGGTAAAAACGCTAAGCACTAAATGCACTTAAAGAACAACGCCCAATACTTGCCCGGTAATGGCTAATCTGCAGTTATTACTGCCTTCTTCATGTAGAATTTTTTGCTTGAGCCCCCACTACATACCCCAATACGCACAACCACCATTATCCATTAACTCCTATAAAGAAGCTCAATTTTCATTATGCTTCCTCTTCTCAAGATTCTCTAGGATCTTCACCCATTTCCACTAGAGAATGCTTGTTTGCACCTTCTTCTAAGACGAAGTTGCCTTTAACAAAATAAAGTAGCCCAGCAGACAAAGAGGACTAGGGAGAAAGGCACTGGGAAATTACTTTCAGGTTGCAGCACGTTCTCGCACATCTTCTACAGCACGATGTATTTTTAAACACACTCGCGCAAGCTACGGTGGCAGTACGTGAGCTAACCAAAACTTTCTCACGGCATTCCCCGTTCGGCGAGACAATTAAGCGAGTTTTAAGCAAACGCGTTGCCGGATCCATCCGGGCTGCCTGTCACGGGGACCAGCGTTATTACTCGCCCTCTCTTGCCACCGCCTGGGCGCTCGGACCCTCCCCGGCCGCACACCGCGTAAGAAGGATGACACCTGCCG
>VXAA01002485.1:25703-110317 GCA_013399115.1 Anseranas semipalmata
CGCCGCGGCACGCCCCTTTCGACACCACGCCCCCTGCCGGCTACGTGCGGCGAGAGCTTTCCCGGCCCGCCCCCACGGGAACAAGGCCACCGCTGGAGGAAGCCCCGCCCCCGAGAGGCCCCGCCCCCCGGAGGCCCCGCCCTCTCCCCGGGCGGTTGTCGGGGCACTTCCCGCTGCCGCAGCCGTCGGCGGCCCTGGGACAGCGCTGTGTGTTCTGACCGGGGCACGCGGCACAGGCTGGGCCAGGGGGGGCTTCACCCCCTCCGGGAGGTTGTTGTGGAGGCCATCCTTCTCCCCCATTTTATGTGCAGGTGCCTGGGGAAAATGTGGCCTGTGTTCAGTTTGGCTTGTTGCGTCCACACCGCCATTCACAGGTGTGTGAACTGACTGAAGTTCATAGGCAGTCAGTGACATTAAAAAAGTACAGCTCTGGTTCGAATGCAACATTTTACTGAATCGAATGCTTTAACTTAACTACGTGTCCGGACATAAAACACTGCCTACGTTTTGGTCACAGGTCAGTCGGCTGATCCAACCTCCTCAGAACGTTGCGGTGGCTCTGTGCTCGACGTCCCAGGGCAGCCAGCACGTTCCCGCTTCCTGGCAATCCCAGCCGGACCCTAGCACCGACCTCTAGAAAACAGGAGCACAGAAAAGCTGTGCATGACAAAAGACTAATTTCTTTAGCGCATACAGCATCTGCTTACAGGAGCAGTGTCGTGATTCAGCATGTCTCACATCCATAATTTACCCTAATAACAGGAGAACAATCCTACAGGTTGTTGGGGGGGTAGGGGGAGCAGATTTGGATTTACAGTGAGGAACTTTTAAGAGAGAAATGTCATTCCCTGCTTACAAATATCAACACAGGGGACCAGCCATACCTTTTCAGCTCTCATCTTGCCAACACACAGGGAAAAATGTCACCAGCAGCACTTTTCTGGAGCAGACCTTCTGCCTTCCAGCCCAGCTGCCTCTCCCTTTGCTTAGACTCCGTCTTCCTCTTTGTCCTGCCACCATCTTGGCTATCTGACACTGTACGATGATGTTCCACCTATTTCTTGTGACAGGAGCTAACATGCTGAGAGTGTGTAAACGTTAATGATGAAACAGGTTCAGGAACTAAAGCTAATGATGATGGTACGGGTTCAGTAAGTGAAAAAGTATCAAAAATGCCATTGGAATAAGCCTGTTGGGAAGGAGGTGATAACTGAAGTACATTTGATTAGTTTTGATAGCAAACGTGATTAGAAAGTCAATGAATAATGTATTTGTGAGGAATGATAGAAAGCCAGAAGATCATCAAACCAGACAGTTTCTGTGACTAGTATAAGCTGTTTCTCCAATAGATGTCTAGACTGGAAAATAGAGATTATCTAAAGGTACAAAGACCACCCGGCAAAGGATTTGGGCAGATGCTCTGTTGGAAATCATGATCCCCGTGAACAGCCAGTGTCCCAGAGATTAGTAAAATGATACGATTTTGTTTCCTGCAAAGTTTGTTTGCTTGGGATGTTTGCAAAGCGCGCTCGAACTGTGCTGTAAAATCTGTAGTCGCATGGCATCCGAACAGCATCTGATTTAAAATAAATGTTTGAACTTGTATGATTTGAATTTGAATGTAGAGCTCTACTCTCCTCACTGTTAGTGAGGGAATCATATTATGAGTACTCAGGGCAGAAGCAAAAACCATTAAGAAATAGCCATCCCAAGATAACCGGACATTCACTATAAGAAGAAAGCAGAGTGAAGGAAAAAGCCTCAAAATGTAACTGCATTACTCAGATAAAATGTGGAAATAATTAACAAAAACACTGCACCCCCTTATGCTAACCTAGCTGCATTGCTTTCGGACCACAGCCACACTGCCTCTGGCCATCAGTGTGTGATGGGTATATTCCCTCTATCTCGTGCTGGTGGTTCTTTGGTTCAGCCGTTGCTGATAAACAGGCCTAACCAGAGTCGACCGGGAACGCAAACTTTGCAAAATCATGCAGAGTCATGCCATGTCAGAAACTAAGCCAACTGCCCAAAACATGAATTCCTATGCAGAATTGGTATAGTTGAGAAACTACTGATAAGAAAGAGAAAAACGGCACATACTGTATTACTGTAAAAGGAAGAAGTTTGACTAGAAGTCAACAATTTTACACTATAAACATTTGTAGCCACTAGAGTCTGTTGAGCTCTCCTGCATGGCAGTGGGCTGAATGGTGGCGATCTCCTCTTGAATAGGGGTGCCTCTCAATGTTACTCCTCAAGGTTGAGAGATCCTTTATCTCATGTTTACAGCAAGGTAAGTGACATTTCTTTATGCATGCAACATTTATATATATCAAGCTTGAGCAACATTTTGTACACATCAAGCTAGCTTAATTATTCGGAGTGTAATAAGTGGTAAAGGGTTCAACTTCCAGTTAACCATCATAGAGTGCTTGACCGTCATTTCTGTTTAATCGCTAATTCTGTTTAAACGATTAATAAATCCTTTTGCTTAACCTCACAACAAGAACTTGTTTCAATAATTCACCTGCAACACAAATTGGGGTAGTTGGCAGGATGGCACATTCAATCACTGACTATTTACAGAGACACAGAGTTAACCCATTGCTGAAAATTGAGATAATTGGAGTAAAGTAGGGGAACAGTTAAACAAGAGAGAAACTGAAGAATGGTAAAGAATAGGGAATCATATGTAAGATCATAGGGAACGTGTTTGGAAGGAGCAAGTCAGTATAAGGAGTGTAAAGAAAATGAGAACATTAAGAGATGAGGTTGAACAAAGAAAGCGGCATGAAATACCATTATCTCTGCAAATAGAACAATTACAGAAATAACTGGGTGAGGAAAAGGAAAAATGAAGCATAGAGGACAAGCCAGAAATAATAATAGCTTAGGCCCCCAGCCCCTGGGGCCCCAGATCCTGTGAGCTAATCGTGTTTCTGGAAGATTGGGATGGAGATATTTGGGAAGACCACAATCAACAGCTTAGTGATGAGGATGAGTCAGATGGTCCAGATTTCACAGCAATCTCCGATTCATCTAACTCACTCTTGCCAATGAATGAATTTATGGTAACCCCTATTATTAAAACTGAGGTATCTGCTGGACCCCAAGGAGGCAACCTGAGAAATACCACAAGGACCATTCCATGAGATCCCCTTCAATTGGCTAGTTTGCAGGAAAAATATGGGCAGAAGCATGGGGAAAGCAAGACTGAATATTTGTGGCATATCTCCCTAACTGGAGGAGATCGTATTATGTTAGACCAAACTGTGGCAGATGGCTTCTGGGGTCCAAGAGTATTTTTAAATGAGAGACCAGGCCCTAACACTGAATCACACTCCATCACGCACGGATAGTGTATTGGGCAGGGGGCATAGACCTCAGGAAAGGGGGGAGCCCACCACTATACCAATATGATCATTAAGCAAACTTTCTACTGCCATTACAAAGGCAACCTGCATCCAGGCTATGAACTGTAGGGGTACACATGGTAATTACCCTTTCTCAGCCCCTGTAGACCCTCAAGCCATGAAACCACTGATAAGGGGTGTCTCCGCTGTCCTAAAACTGTACCTCAGTGCAAAAAGGGATGAAATAAAGCAAAATGTAGAGGATAATACACAGGATGGCCAGCCTTGCCTTCGACCCATCCCAACCTAGGCGGAACTGATGCAAGGCATTGTTGATCGCGGTTGAAAAATGGGATGGGACAATGCAATGTCAGCTGGGTGATCCCGAGCTGAAGTAGACAGCAGACAGGTCAGACCGGTAAAACTCCCCAGAATCCCCAACATCAACCCCAATCTTGAGAGCCCCTTAATAAAATAATGGACTCCCGGGAGAGATGTAATGAGCTTTGGAGAAAAACTTTATCATTAGGCAAACCTCAGGTAGCTGTACAGGGCCAACCAACTGGAACTATACTTAGTGTAGTCCAGGCCATTCAAAAACAAGGGGTACCAGGGAATCTGGAGCAAACCAAACAAACCTCTGCTTCCAAAGGCCCCACAGTTTGTCAATGGGATAACACAGATGACCCTCACATTTATGCCCCAGTTAGCCCCCAAAGACAACTAGTAAAATTTTTAATCGATACAGGATTTCAAATTTCAATAATCCACCTGTGACACAGGGACCCCAGGATGAGCTGCTTGGGGCTGCTTGGAAAAAGTCTAAAAAAAGTCTAAAAAAGGGACCTTAAAGATCATCTGGTTCCACCAGCAGTGGCCAGTTTGACCTAGTTTCTGTCAGAAGCAGGCCATGACTTGTTGGGTTCCTCAGTGTTTCACTGGGATGAGACAAACCAATAGAGGCAAAATGAAGACTGTGACAAGCTGATGCAGAGTCAGCTTAGACCATCTGGAAGTCATTTTGACTAGCTGCAGGAAACAACCAGGAACAAATTACTTCACTTCTCCCTCCATCCTCCACACTCATAGAAGAGTTTAAGAGTTTTCTATGCTACTTGTTACTTCTGTTCACAATATGTGAGTTTTATTATACTCTGTGCTTCTTCTGGACATCCCAGTTAAAGCAAATTCTAGAAGCAGTATTATTCCCTCAGCCTTCTCTTTAGATGTAGACTTTGTCACTAGAGCCTCGTCTATGTTCCTGCAAAATACTCTACAAAAAGTTATTGTTCAGAAGCTTCAAACGCAGAACGCAATGGCCACTGACTATCCAGCAGAACTTCTCAACAGAGGGCTCATAATTAGGAGCTCCATACACTCAGAATTTAATTGTTGACTCTGATTTCTTCCTTTTGTCTCTTGTTCACTGTTTGTCTTCTCCTTGTATTTCTAGATTTTCTAGTAGTCACTAGGTCTTACAAAACACAACCCATCCTGGATTACCCCTAAGCGTTGGCATGTACATTTCCTCCTCCTGAGACTGCCATGTGACAGTAAATAGTCTCTTTCCAAAGTTTTCTCATGGACCAAAATAAAGCCCTGTGGCTGGCAGCGTGATTTGGACAGCTCAGTTTTATCCTTTATGTGGCAACAGGGAAGGAAGTGGCAGAGAAGACTCAGCACTCAATCTGTATCATTAAAAAATGCTTCTGCTACTGTGGTCATCCAAGAGGTGGATGTAGCAGCTTTTTGGCCAGAATTCACTAACAGCATCACAAAGCAGTCAATGGGAGGACCTGCCCCAGAATATACAGCATTGTCTATTCTAGGTTCTCTTGACAAATGGATGTCTTAATATATGGTTGTTTTCGCTGTTGAATGAAAACCAGAAAATATAAAAGATGTTCACTGGAGGCGAGATGAATGCATTAGAAATTCAGCTGGGGAGATGTAATACATTAGCCTTTCCAGTAACAGCGAACCAGGAGAACTTATGTATCAGAACAGCTAGAATAAGCAGTGAATGAACACAGTGCCTCACCAGCTATGATGGTTGAATTAGAAATTAATCTACAATATGACTTAGGCCTGTAGGCTGCCTTTTTGAACTCCATAATCAAGAATCCATAAAGCTACAGTAAACTACCTACTTGTCCTCTCAGCCAGGAAAGAGTGAAAGAACATTCAGAAACCTGGCTCAGAGTTTTTTCTTAGAATTTTCAGCTTCATGTTTTCTATACTCACCCAACATACACATGCACACAAAATCCCTTAATCGAGGGATGGTTTCTTAGAAACCTTTTTTGTGTCCTATTATATACACCATTTATCCTGAGTCAAATATTTCTTCAGCACACAACAAATAAATGCTAGCACTCTTCATTCACAATCAAGAAGAGAATCACTTGACAAGGCTTCGTCTGAGCTGGAAGCTCCCTACAGATCATAGAATCATAGATGATAGAATGCTTTGGGTTGGAAGGGACCTTAAAGATCATCTGGTTCCACCCCCCTGCCACAGGCAGGGACCCCTTCCACTAGACCAGGTTGCCCAGAGCCCCATCCAACCTGGCCTTAAACACTTCCAGGGATGGGGCATCCACAGCTTCTCTGGGCAACCTGTTCCATGAGGCTGGGTCCAACACCCCGGAGTGGGCCAGCCATCCCATGATGTTTCCAGTGCTCCACCCAACATGCCTCCAGTGTAAACTGCGGGATAGCAACACCACGGCACAAATTCCCGTTAGTTTCGTGCTCGGAGATGTCACAGTGCTTTTGTAAATTAACCCTAAGTTCATCTGATTAGGTATTGTGGTCCCCTTTCAAAGAAAAGGGGCTTGCCTACAGGGAGAGGCAACATGACAATTCCGAACACCCAGTAGTAGACATAAACTGCTGAAAATGACAGCATTATGTACAAATCCTTTTTCTTCAGAAACGTATTTTTTAGGGTTAATCTTCACTTCCATAGACAATTTCATGAATACATGGCATTAACGTGGCTAACCACGAAGACATCCCAGTTAGTGTCTCCTAACAATGCTCTAGCCAATTGCTTTATCAAACAGTTACAGATCCCATCTCTAATCCCCAGTGGACCTCTGGAGGCCCACCTCTCTCCTAGGGATGAGCAGGATGCTAGGACTGCCTGTGCAGAGGTGCTGTGGTTCAAAACTGAACCTGTTCCCCTAATAAAGCCTCTGTGCTCCCTGGCTGCACAGCCTCAATGGAAGTGGGGCATCGCATCCCAGCATCGCCAGTACGGACTGTTCCAGAGAGAATTTAAGAATGCAGTTGCAAGTCCACCCTTAATGAGTTAAACTCTGATATTCATCCAGATAATCAGGCCAACAGACCATATTCCTAAATTATCACAGGGCAGCTCCAAATCCGTCACATCCAGTTTCTTTTCTGACACATAAAAGGCCAGAAATAGCTTTCTGCAACAGCACGAGTAACCCTGTTGGGTATTAGACTCATTTCAAGGAACTCGGGAATTATCCAGTGGGGGCCACAGCTTCTGTTTGTTAAATCTCAGTAATCTCAGGAATTATAAGGTAGGGGGTATAGCTGTAACGCCTGTGGATTCTAAATGCAATGATAATTGAGTGCTTAGCTTCCTACCTGCCTAAACACTTCCCTTGCCCCTGTCTCTTTCTCTGATGAGGATTCCTACTAGGGTTCTTGTTAACATTAGTGCTGTTGCTAGAAGAACAAAGTATTGCAAACTCCTGTTACGGTATGTTTCTGTAGGTCCGAATTCTCTTTGGACCTCAAAGTATTTCTCAAGTCATCTAGCTCCACTGGGAGACTGTAATCCACCAGGATGAGATTCTATCTTGATTTCATTCCTAAAAATGGACTTCCTAAATTTCTTTTTCTTTCCTGGGGTTAGGGGGAGGGAAAAAATGTTGTTTTAACAATCACTTTCAACATCAGTAATGACAATACTAGGTGAATGCACATGGAAAAGAAGCCCCATATGCCATATTTTTTCCACTTTTCTAATGTGAGCACTGAAAGCAGCACCTCTGGTACTGCCATCTTTAGCTATGAGGAGAAAAAATATTTTGTTTAATGAAAGATTCCCAATTTTCAGAATGTTCTTCTATTCAAATTAGGAAAAAGTTTCCCCAATTTTAAAATGCTTCGTAAAGAAAAGATTTTAAGACATAGTCTGGAATCAAAGACTATGTTTTCAATGAAAATATTTTGTTTGAATTGTGGTCTTTCATTTATTATTATGTTAAATAAATTCTATACTGCAACATAACGTATTTGGAACCTTTTGTTCCAAAAATGTCTAAAAGACATTTACCAAAACATTTACCAAATTACCAGAACTTTTTCTCTGAAGTTAAATTTCAGCAACTTCACAATTTTCTGAAGCATTTCTATTAAAACAAACAAACAAACAAACAAACAAAAACCTGAAAAACAAATTCCCCACACCCTTGCAGGCTGCAAAGGAAAATGGTCATTCTCTCATTACTGGTATTCCAACTGTCATCTCACTTGCTGACCCAACCTGGTTTTCAGTAACACCTTCACAGGCTGTGCAATTTTTTGTCCATAGATCTTTGGCTGAATACCCACAGTAAGGTACATTTTGTTCTGTTCTTATGCTTATCGAGTGTCAGAGGTTTGTTTTCCTTCTTGTTGAGAACAGCTCACATTAAATTACTAAGAAGAGCCCAGGACCAAAAATACATCCATTTTCACTTCTGTTCTGAAAAGTAACCGTACAATGGAGTTATGCAATCACATATTTATTTTCTCAATGATTTTAAGGTCAAATATGCTTAGTTTAAATGTAAAAGGCGTTGTTCTTTTTTAAGTATTAATCTATCTGTTAAGCTACTGCAAATTGCAATCTAAAGGTCACTGCTAATGAACACTCTCTTGCTTAAATTATACCCTTATTTTGACCAGGAAGTCCCTTTTCATTAGCTTAGGCTTTCAGGAGCACCTATATGAATCATGTTAAGGAATCAGTTGAGAAGAACAGAATCTCTGTCTTTCACTTTGCTTTAAATACTGTGTGTACTCAGAAACGCCCTACTTTGCACACAGGCATCACAACTGTATGAGGGATTTGCATCAGTGTGACTAAATTGATTTTGCTGCATCACTGCACATTTGCTTTATGTAAACAAGGCCCTTACTGTTGGCTATGCTGAACTAACAAGAAGAAAAAGGCAATGAGAACTTTCTCTAAGGTTGTGTGGAGATAGGGCTCTGAATATATATACAGGGAAAGTAAGAAGGGTTGGTTTGTTTATATATGTTGCTACTTTTACAGAGTTGATATTCAATGAAGCAAAGCTCATTAGAAAATTCAGAATCGGTTAATTTAAGCCAAAGAAGCATGCTACAGATTTCCTAACAGAAATATATTACAAACCTTATCTTGTTTACTGAAAATTTTATTTGCAGTAGCAATTAGCTAGTAAATGAAATTTACCTCTTAAAAAGCATCTGAGCTATTTAGAGTTTCCCTCTCATTGTGTCCCAAGTCTCATCCATGCTACTAAGCCAAACCTGCAATGGACACAGGCATCAGGACCAGCTGGAGCCAAACCAGCTCATCGGTTTTATTATGCAGCTTCTCTGAACAGCCCTGCATAGATGGTGAGACAATGAAATATAGGATAAGCATGTCACAACCCCGGCTAAAAGCCACAGTAGATAGGCACAAGGCTGTCTTACCTAGAATAATCCCTTCCAAGCCCACCAGCAATCTGTATCTAGACCAAAGTCAAGGCCATTGCATGTATAGTTCACGGCTCTCACCTGGCCTCTTGGCTCTGAAAGCTGTCTTTGCCATGGGAGACACTGCACTCTGACTTGTGTAAGCCCCAGGACAAATCCCAAGCCTCTCTACAAGTTTTTTTATTCTCTCATCGCTGAACTATGGTAGTAATTCTTAGGAGATTATATGATAATGAAATTAAAGGGCATAGATTTTATATACATATAGGAACTTTAGATAGACAATATCTAAAACTCACACATTTTACTCTCAACTAGCACTGATCCATTTATGCATCTAAGCAAATACTGAAAATCTAAGAGCATTTCCTTCTCAAAGGGGTTATCTTCCTTTTGTTGGCAGCTGGAAAAAAATCTTTATAAGTCAATGATTGTGCCAGTGTCAACTGTACTGTCCCGTCACAACAGAGTTATGGAGCATTGATGATACCTTGATGCCTGTGTTTCAGCTTCCCAGACATAGTCTGCTCTGGCTTTAACATAAAGGGGTGATTCTTACACTTACAATCAGGAACAGCATTTTACAAAACAAAAAAGATTTCAGAAGGTGATGGAAATATTCCTCTAATTATTACAAGCACAAATGCACATCTGTGGCTGCTGGTTCTGTCCAGTCTCTCTCTTATTAAATACTCCGATAGAGTGGCAATTGCAGGAGGGAGCCTTCAGTGCCCCAACTCTTTCAGTACCACCTGGTTAAAGAAGGATCAGCCATAGGATCAGAAGGCTGTGATTCACATGGATCAATGGAAGACTAGATTTAAGGTGTTACATGACTTTGAGGCCAGCTATTCTATGTCCCTCTGGCAGATTTGAGGGCAAAGTTTACATGCTAAAAATTTTAGTTTCTGCTCCTTTTCACAGGTGTAGTGAACAGTAAGACGGGAGGTTTGCATAACCCAGAATTCTGCATGCTGATGTGCAGGCAAAATTGAAGAGGTTAAGACTGATGCCAGCTTTTGTATCTGTTGACTTGTTTTATTTAAAATTCATAATATTAATAGAGGAGTCAAAATGAGGCTTCGACTGTATTGGAATGAACTTTCGGAAATACTGGCAAGGAGAGAAAAACAGCCTTATATCTTGATTCAATTATATTTCCTATGAAACCATGCAAGTGCTGTTACACCTCTTAGAAATGTTCCTACCAAATACTGTCATATTCTGCCCCTTTTAGATTAGTGCCTTAGTATAAATATAAATTTTCTTTTTTTTTTTTTTTTTTCATTTGGAGCATCGTCAGCACTGTGGAGCCATATAATATTGTGACAAAACCTGGTCGTTCACTCACAAGCGTATTTCCATTGTAAATCAAACATGCAAGCAGAGTTTGACCATAAATTGGAGAGCTTTGTAAGCGGAAGCTATCTATTACAGTCACAGAAATCTGACCTCCAGATCTGTGGAGCTGCATATTTATGACTTTACAATGCTTGAATAGATTTTAAAATAAACCAGTCTGTAAATACAAGGAGAAATCTAACTGCAGTGTTATGAAGTTGTGCAATGCAGCACTCCAGATTTGTTTTCTTCACAGATATGCAGCTCTGTAGAACCATGGGCAGTATGTAACTATCTAGATGTCCAATTTCTTTCTTTTACTTTCTTTCAAACAAGCCATACTGGAAAGGAATATCTTAGTAATCTACAGTATCTTTAATTTTCATGTTATTTTTTTTTGAAGGTATCATTTGACTTTTCAGCTAGGATCAAGGGTGTTGGTTCATCTATTAGAGACATACTCTGGGATAAAAGACAACCAGATTGACTCTTTTTTATATATCACATATTTCCCTGGGCAAATTAGTGAGTCTACAGACCCATTTGCATTTGCACAAAAATAGCATTTTCCTGTCCCATGGGCATGTTGTGAGGGACCTCAAAGACTGAGATGTCTCACATATTGTTGTAACTGGAAGTCATATAAAATGTTCAGCAGGCAGATATCCTAAATGTTAAAATGCAGTTGGAACTCAGGAGTAATTTCTAATTTGCAATTATTGTCATCCAGTAAAAGATTTAAATAAGAAAGAATATTGTAAATTTGTTTTTGCTCTCATGTAATGACTGGGTGCATTTTACCCCATCTTGGGACAAAACTTACACCTAATGACATGATTTTCATTTCAGATAAGGACCAAAACAAAATTATTCCAACTTATATACATTTTACAGAGATTACACTGCATTAAAAAGAACATGAAAAGAATACATAAAATTCAGATAATCAGCAAAAACACTTTGGCACAACTCCACTGAAGTAGCTAGATCTAGACCAAGTTGTACTTCATGACAATCTGTCCTAATGTCTCTGATCACAGTTTCATAGAATGACTGAAATGTTAGTCCACCTTTATAAAATATACGTGGTGTTTTCACCCTGCTGGGCAGCTGAACTCCGCCACAGACTCTCTCTCACTCCCCCTTCTCGAAGGAAGAGGGGGAGAGAATACAATGGAAAACGGGGCTCCTCTCCAGGGGCTGCAGCTCCGGCCCGGGGCCTGCTCCTGCGGGGGCTCCCATGGGCCGCAGCCTCCTTCAGGCCACATCCACCTGCTCCATGGGGGCTCCTCCACGGGCTGCAGCGTGGAGATCTGCTCCGTGTGGTACCCATGGGCTGCAGGGGGACGGCCTGCTCCACCATGGGCCTCTCCATGGGCCGCAGGGGAACTTGTGCTGCGGCGCCTGGAGCCCCTCCTGCCCTCCTTCTGCACTGACCTGGGTGCCTGCAGGGCTGCTTCTCACCCCTCTCTCCCAGCTGCTGTGGCGCAGCAGTTTGTTCCCTTCCTTAGCTCTGCTCTCCCAGAGGCACAACCAGCGTCGCTCCCTGGCTCGGCTCTGGCCAGCGGCAGGTCCCTTTTGGAGCCGGCTGGAGCTGGCTCTGATCTGACATGGGGCAGCTGCTGGGCTCTGCTCACAGAGGCCACCCCTGCAGCCCCCCACTACCCAAACCTTGCCATGTAAGCCTGACACA
Source organism: Anseranas semipalmata (assembly GCA_013399115.1). Taxonomy (NCBI): domain Eukaryota; kingdom Metazoa; phylum Chordata; class Aves; order Anseriformes; family Anseranatidae; genus Anseranas; species Anseranas semipalmata. The sequence continues at coordinate 37,806 of VXAA01002485.1, forward strand.
ATACATTATTTTATTTCTTAGCTTCTAGGTGACTAATCACAGGAAAGTGCCAAAATAAGAGGGATAGATGTGAAAATGGACCTGAATAGAATCAGTATCCATCTGGAAGCATGACAACACTTCTTCCCTTGAGAAAATTAAACAACCAAAATAGGAGTGGTTAAAAAATATATGTGCATTATCTTACAAAAAAAAAAAAAAAATCTACTAAATGGAGATAGCTATGATAAAACTATGTAAAACTATAGTTAGTTGTCCACTGAATTATAGAAGGTAAGATAGAAGTTGCTTTAAATCATTGATGGTTATCCAACAGGCCAGTGCAAATTTTTCCCTTCGGTAATTTTCTACAGGTTTGCCCAGATGTGAATGCTAAATATCTCAAGTTACAATTCCCACTCTTGCCACTGGAATATGATGCCACAGTCCAACAACTAGCATAGATTTGGGTGCATTTGTTAATGTTTTATTTTGTTTTCCTACCTCGTTTTCCCTATGTATATTCTCCTCTATTTAAACAACGACAAAAAAAAGCCATTCTCTTCTCATTGTCACAATATCTGCATTTCCAGTATCTACAGACATTGCCAGTCCTCACCCTTCAATATTTTTTCCTGAATGTAATTTAACGTTAATATTCCCTTCTGTTTCAGTCTTTCCATTCCTTTACTCACTTTTTGCCACACTTCACTGCATTCTTTCCAATTTTCCTGCATTTCTATTGCAGCCTTTATGCTTTCCCTGTGTCAGCTGTGCCAGCTCTATGCTCACTGCAATATAGCAATCATGTCCCAACAGCATTACAGCAAGATCATGTCAGATCAGAGTCATGCAGTAGTCATATCAGATATACCACACTGTTCTTATGTGATTATCTGTGATGTACTGTAGCCAAGGCACAGGGTTATATTAAGAAAAATGCCTAAGGACTTTCAGAGGAAATATAGGGAGCCAAAGAAAAGCAATGTTTCAAATAAAAGGAAAGAGCCTCTTTCACTTCAACAAGGTAGAGGGAAAAAGAAACTTCGTTAGTGATATTGCAAGCCACTAACAATTGAGTGATTCAGACTTACAAGCAACCAACAATTACCTCTCATACATCAGTCTTCATAAAAGCAGTATTTCAGTCATTCCCTGTTCTGCACAGGCTGCAGTCCTGTGGGCATCACAAGCCTGGTGTAGCCTAGAAATGTTATAGTTAGGCAGTGTGAGGAAAATGAGGCAGGTGGGCAGCTATGTTTTGAGTACTGTAAGAGCTGGTATGTTGGAACCTAAGAATACTGAGAACCTTTGAGCTCTCTATGTAATCTGCTCAGCTGAGGAGGTTTCTGTATGTTGGGTTACAAGTCCTTCCTCTAGGGTTGCATGGATTTAGCTAAATGGGGAGAAGAGAAAAAGAAAGTAATAGCCGAGGTAGAATCATCCCAGTCTGTCTGGCCAGACCAGGAGCCTGGAGAGCAAAAAGGTTGGACACAGTTCAAGCAGATTTCCCTGATATGGGGAAAAAATAGTTTATGGCTTAAGGAAATGGACTGTTTTGCCCAGAATCTAGCATTTAACCCAAAATAGGGGAGAAGGGACAATAGAGGAGAAAAGAGTAAAAGTCTTATTCCACCATCTCTAAACTATTTTCCAATGGTCTTATAATGTTTAGATTCAGAAGAGGTAGCCCCCAACCAGCCTTCCGTAGCCTGACCATGGAAATAAATGCAATTTTCCTGTTGCAGTTCACTCCAGCACATCCTTACACAGCTGATTTCTCTGTTTTGCTTGTTTGATATTTTTATGTGAATTATTTTGGAATAGAACAAAGATACCAAAATCTGCACAAAAGTGTATATAGCAAGAGGGAAGCGTAAATCATGTTGACTGGAGAATATGAAGTAACTGGAGAATAATATGTTTCCATAAGTTTCTTATTTGCAATCATATGGCAAAATCTTTCAGAGAAAATACTGTCTTTTAGAATTTGCTTCAGAGCTTGCCATTACAGAACAGTTTCTCTAATATCAAGTAAAAAAGAGCCAAAAGATGGCTTACTTCATAGGATCCATTCAAGAATTTTGCTTAACACAATGACAGTAAGCTGACATTCCCTTATAGGAAAAGATTGCCTAAGCCAAGGAAAAACAGAGTTAGTAGACATAGTAGATAATACACCCTCTATTGTTCTGATACTCACCGAGCATCATACAGAAATTAAGTGCATTTGTATAAAGTCATAGCAATTTATTTTTCCACTCTACTGCACTAGTGTTAACTGGCATGTTAAGGCAGGAGTTGATTATATGGCTTATGAGGTGAATTGGTTTGTATCCAGACATAAAATGAGTTGTCTTGAAGAGTGATATAGGGGGATTTAACTTTGCTGAGTCAAATTTCAGTAAAACAAATAGACCCAGAGGGTCGAATGTATTAAAGCAACTGTGTCGCTGTACAAAACTGTATTGCTAAACATACTTTGGGATAGCATTTGGGGTTTCAAATGCATAAATCTTAGTTTGCTTATTCCCATGGCAACATGAACTACACTAAATCTTTTAAACCCTTTAATAAAGCTAGAAAAAAAAAAAAAGAAAGAAAAACCTGAAGAATAAAAATATTTGGAATGCAAAAAAGTAAGGGTTTCATTAAAAAAAAAAAAATCCTGCCCCCATCAGCTGTTGAGAATCTGTATGTAGAAAATACCATTGTTTAACAGGCTTACAGAGACAGTAAGAGCATGTATTGTTGTTGCTATTTTGAAAAAGAGAGTTATTAAGTTCACTGAGATGGGCTGGAACTGCTACTGGAGCTGTTGTCAAAGTCCAGTCCTTCCCAGATAGACAGACCTACAAACAATAAGACACGAGAGCTGAAAGGGAAGGGAACTCAACTTCTTGTTCTGGTGTTGGCTCTGTGTAGCAAGTTCATTGCTAGAAAACCTCAAGCACAGCGTGCTGTCTGTTGGTCACATGGAAACATGGAAATTGTAGTAGTGCCCAGCTGTCTCTAACACAGTTTTTTGGAGGCTGTCTATTAAGAGAGTCACAGCAGTTCTCCAAATGTCATAGTTTTAATATCTCAAACAGACTCTTCTTAAATGGACAACAAAAGGAAACATTTGTGAAAAAGGAAGGAGCAAGGGAGGGAAGGAAAAGCTGAAACAAGGGGGCTGTACAGCCAGATCCTAATCTCATTCCATGCGTTGTTCAGGATTTAGCCAACACAAGTGGAGATATGAGGCCACCTGGATTCCTCCTGCTGGCCTAGTCAGGTCTGTCCATCTTTCATGTCGATAACAAATGCCCAGTGCAAAGGAGCCGTGGTGGACTGACTGCAGAGAATGGGGAAGTGTCTGAAGCTGAGCTGTACACCGGTCACCTTGAACTAGGCCAAACATAGACCTTGGCACAGCAGGATCTCATTTTGTCTTGTTTGCAAGTACATTTCTTATCTTATCTATGGAATAGAAGTCTGTATAGTGGTCATTAATGATATTGGAATGTTTTTTTGTACGATTAAATGTATCCACCCTGTTGTCCTATCTAAAAAATATGAAATTTTATAATTCAGGACTTGTTATTTGACACTCGTTCTCAGGGGAACTAGTGCAAAACAATTCAGACATGTCTGACACGTCTGACAGGCTGTAGGGGAAAATATGCTATGCTTAAAAATTCTGGTGACTACTTTGACAAAGCCTAGATCTCTCAACTTTGGTGCTAGGACTTAAAAACTGACAAATGCTAGCATTTGTGTCAGGGATGTGTGGTTTTTATCCTCACGAAATAAGTGTATTGAAAGTCATGGAGAAAATTTAGTAGAGATGGTTTTAACGGCAAAGTTTCATAAAGGTCCCATTTGCTATGGATAGGTGTCTGCTACCATGAGCTGTAAGAGTTCTAGGCACCCAAACAAAACTTGGGGACTGCTCTTCCTTGGGTGTCAGCAGCCCCATTTTTGGAATCAAGGGTGCAGTGGAGGGATTTGTTCAGATGCATCAAGGAGAAAATCTCAGACAGATATACTGGATCCCAGAGCTGTGCTGGATGAGGAACAGGGCTTGGAGGAGGGACTGGGGAGTCAGGATGGTCCAGCCAAGTAGACAGGGAGCAGAGGATTTCATAGTGGGAGTCAGCAAAGAGACGATTGGATTGGGACATCTGGAACTGGGATCCACTGTGACTGGCTATACAAGGAGACTGAGTCTGGGATGAAGTGGGGAAGACAAAGGGCAAGGATGGTGAGAGGCTGAGGGAGGCAGAGCAGATTAGCTTGCATCTGGTGTATTCATCTACCTGATTACTTGTCACCCCAGCCGAGAAGCAAATCCTCGGTTCATGTTTCTCACCAGTGCTCATCAGCAATCCTCTTCTGGGAGTGCTTTACTCAAAGGATGACAGCCCGTGACTGGTAGTGGCACTCCATTAGCTCAAGTAGCAGAAATCCATGCTAATTCTGCAGTTCTCATTCTGCTGAGTAAAATGAGGTATCGTGGTAGAATTTGTCTCTTTCCAGTTCATTTTCATTTTTCTGTCTTTTTTTCTGTTTAAGAAAATAAATAATTTGTTAAAGAACATTACCAAGATTGCTAAGTCAAGCAATTGAAATAAGGAAATAGCAGAATCAAATAAATTATGTTTTTTCTGTTTAATTAATTTTTCCTAATGTGATATAAGGAGCTTATCTCCCCTTCTTATCCCAGTGTGACGTGATAAATAATTAGCCCAAACTCATTTACAGCAGAGAATATGCTAATACAACATAAATATTTCTTCCAGCATGTCTTTTTTCATATGTCTTCACTACACAGAGCAGGCTTGTTTTGTGCTCTCCATGAGTACAGTGGAAAGACAAGAACACAGCTATGCAATCATCCTGATTTATCTGTTCTGCGCAGTGTGGCTGCTGCCCTCGCACTGAATCTCAGTTGTTTCTAGGCTTTGTGCTTTGTTCACAGGCTGTCTTTCCCTGTCTGTGTGGTATCTAGAACATTTTGAAAGTGACTTATGAACCAATAATGCCAAGGTAATTTCCCCAAATATCTACAAAATAGAAACGACCCTTTGCTCACTCCAGGGAGTAGCCTGACACTGCCTGAGAGGAAAATGAAAAACTAATCATATTTTTCAAAGGAAAATAGGGGCCCATATTTGTGTCTTGGCTCACATTCCCTCTCTCTTCAAAATAAGCCTCAATGTTCCAGCTTACGTGAGTTATGGCTGAATCTGTCAGATTAGCCTAGAGAGACGGGTCTCGTATCAAAAGTCATTGTTTTCACAGAGATGAAATTAGCCCAGCATTAATCCAAGAAAATGACTGAAATTGTTGAAGAGCCTTAGCTGTTCCCAACTCTTGCAGCTGCTCCACCCAATCGATACCCTGCACAAGAGCGGGGCTGCAGCAGGAATCCAAAGGAGAAACCATTTATTAGCCGTAACAACAGAGAGCCCGAGCCACCCCGTTGTCCTGTGCCACGGGAGCTGTGGGCGCGGAGCTGGCTGCCGCAGCCACGTTACCAGAGCACAGGAGCTGCCAGGGCTGGGCGGCAAGTACGCTGCACGGTGAATTTTGTCCCGCCACTGCCGGGACCTCCACCTCTTAACTCTGCCAGGCCTGTTAGGGAGCTAACCCAGCCTCATTTGTTGCAGAGAATATTCTGATACAGTGTGTGTCTTCCAGTCTATAATTGAGTACTCTGATTCCATAGCAGAATTCAATGTCATCATGTGCATGCTGTTTCATCACGGCTGTAGTCTGGGACCCATGGCCTTCATCTTTACGCTTCCACTGCAGAAAAGGCGGGGTGCTTTATAGCATGATCTCACCTGCGTAACTGTTGTATCATGAGGTGTAATGGCTACTGTGCATGCTTATTACTGCTGAGGCAAGGGTGAGCTATGGTTTATGCCTCTTTGCTGCTGTCAGCCTTGCAAGCAGCAAGCAATCTAGGCAGTGACATTTCAGTGAAGGTTTTGATTCCAGAAAACAAGCCTGTTCTTCAATGCACCCCCACTCAGAAAAGCATGTAAACACACACTTAACTAAAGCTCAGTAGGTGCTTAAAAAGAAGGCACACATTTAAAAGCCTCTCCTGAATAAGGCTCTTTACTTCAACTGCTGTATTCATATAAATACACATGGGCTTTGGTGGGCATACTCCCAGATTAAAAAATATATTTAGTTGTTTAACTTGGAAAACAAGAACAACCTCATTCTGGAAATGAGGCTAGACCTCTGTGAAAATAGTGAATAAATTCTTATTATGAATACATGTAAGAAACACTGATGCTCCTTTATGGAGGCAGATATCTAAAATAACAGCAGCCTGTACTCAAAACACAGACACATGCTGCTGCTCAGGACATAAGAATATATATAGCACAAGAAGGTGGAAAAATTTCACCAGATACCATTCAGGAATCTGGGCTATGTGTGGGTCTGATTTTATGAGAAAAGTAGAAGAAAGCCAAGAACAGACTGCCAAGTTTGGCTTAAAAAAAAAAAAAAAAAAAGCAGAGAAATAGTGGTTTTGTGTTAAAACTTAGCTAGAAAATGGCTGGGAATTGTAGCAGAGACAAGATATTGTGGCTTTGGAGTCTCTCTGTATTCAGGGAAACAGGAGTCTGTGTGCCATCTTATGTGGGCAGCATCACCTCAAAATGTGCGCTCAGATCTAAGCTCAAACTTCACAAGCTGAAGCTGAAACAACTGATACAACCTGGTAGATCACTCAGATAAAAAAGGACTACTTATTTTATAGGTATTAGTGATCTTTCAGATAAACATCAGATTACACACCCAAATATTAATGGTTAAACAACAGAACTGTCTCTGAAACAGACAGTATATAGAAATGCAACACAATTTGATTAAAGATCCCTCATTCAGTCTAGGCAATAAAAAACAAACCATCATTGCTTATGACGCCAGCAAGATCCAGATACCTTTGAAGATACATGAAAGTCAAAAACCCTTTAATCAGGCATCATGTAATCTCCACTGTGGCATGACTTACCTGAGTCCCGCACCTGCCAACTCTTCCTGGCATGTGGACTTTCTCCCCAGTCTATCATGACTGCAGCAATCACACAGCAGTGCCTTGGCAACAGGCCCCTGGCTCCTTGAAGTGTTTGGCAGAGTGCTTTAGCCTGGACATCAGCTGCCCTCTGCATCTCTGGAGCGAGAGCTTTATTTTCCTTCCCTCCAGTAAGGTTTGCAACTATTACCTGCAGTGGCAGCTAATAAAACAAGCTAGCTAATGCAAGTTTTGTTTGCACAGAGAAAACAAAGCAATTACAAGGAATATATTTGATTTTCTGTTAGCCCTTACCTTATTCTTACTGTCTTCTTTCTTTAGCAAGACTGGAATATACAGTGGAAGCTAGTGTCTTCCGTTCCTCTCTATCGCTTGTTGGTGTTTCTAATGGACACTGCTGAGATTGATTGCTGTCATTCCTGTGAAGTAGGTCTATTTAGGATCTCTCATGAGTGTCCTCTTCTTCACACATTGGTCTCCACTTGATCCTTTTCTGGGGGATTCATGGGGACTGCCATTCAGACGGTGGACACCAAATAGATCCTGTGCTCCCTGCTGACTCTGAAAGATGAGCTGGTGGGCTGTTCGACTCCCTGTGCTGATGATAGAGCCCAATATTCAGACTTTCTCATAGGCACTTTTTCTTTCAAGGCATCGATTTTTCTAGCACCTATGATGTCTCTACCTTCCAAGGTCTATTTTAGCATTGTAATTACATGTAAATAATAATTTTAAAAGTCTTGGTTTTGTTCTGGGACTCAGTATCTTTGATTTCCACATGTTGAAATCAGGTGAATGGTGGAAGACTTTCCTAGACTTGCTGTCAGTTCCTTCCTAATTATTCAGGAGTAGGATATGGACAAGGCAGGCAAGCTGTTCTACTTTCCTGGAATTTGTGTTTTCTAACATGGCTTTGATGCTTAGTATTAAGCTTTCAGGAATGTTTGCTTTGATAGCTGATTTTGAATCCTGCTTGACTTACTTTTTTTTTGCTAGGTTATGTATCTTCACAGCTTTTTTCAGGTCTATGGCTCAATAACACAATGTTAGTAGCACAATTTACGCTTCCAAGATATGTGTAATCCACCCATGGTATGCTGCTACTTCTGCTGCCTACACATTAGCTATGTATGATAATTCAAAACAGCAACAGAAAGCAAGTGCAGCCTTGTTTTATGCCAGTGCTCAAAGTGAAACAGTCTATTACCTAGCTGCGCTCCCAGATGCAGCTATCCATCCCTCTCTACAAGGCCGTGAGGATGGAGGATGAGTTGAGTGCTGGAGTTCCACAAGGCATTCCCAACACTGCTGTAAAATAACCTTAGAAAATCAATGAAACTGGTGATGAGCAAAGCCTCTCATTGCATATGTTCTTTCAGGATGCTCTTTTGTGTGAATATCCAGCTTTCTGGGCCTCAGTCCAGGGACTGTTCTCCTTCAATTTTGCATCCATTATCTGTGTCATCTTGTATGGCATTCCACTGTGATTGACCTCCCCTATGGTGCCGGGAAGAGAGACGGCTCCCCAGTCTTTTTTTTTTTTTTTAAATATCCTAATGACTCCATGCTCTCCCTAATCAAAAGTTCTCTTTTCCCCAGATTTTATTCAACAGCTTCTTAAAATTTTACTTCTGCAGTGACATCATGGGCTTTTAGCATTTCTGCTAAAATCATCTGTCATTGCAGTGTTGCTGCTACCTGCCAGACTATGACTTGCTTTTCTGATTCTACTACTGAATGAGTAGCAATCTCCTGTTGTTTGAAGTCATGTTTCAGCAGAATTTAGTGTCAAGGTAGGGCTGACTTCTGTCGAAGACTTCTTTAACATACTTTGCCTATCTATCACATTTCCCTATCTTTGCTTCTGATCAGCCCATTTCCTGTTTAAACTAGCCACACAGGATTTTTGTAACTTGGTAAACAAGATCTGTGGTTTCCTACCGTGGCACAAGATTCAGTTTCAGTACTAGGTCTCTAATATATCTCTGTTCATCTTTCTTTGAACATTATTTTTCACAGATCACTATGCTTCCATGTTCCATTTGTGTAGTTCCACAATTTTCATCAGTCTTAGTGTTAATGAATTTTCATTTCTGAGTTTTTCTTTTCTTGATGATACACACCTGTTTGGGCTTACCCAATTTATTGTTATGCCTGAATGGAAGCTGCTGCAGATATATCACATTGCTTCATGAGGCAGCAAGGCAAATTTTATGGCTCACTCCCACTGAAAGGGCCCTGCCCAACCTTAACTCCCTCCAATCTTAGCCGCACATTCTCACCTCCTCCTCGTGCTGTGATGCTCATCTGTCTCTCGGTGAAATCATTCAGCTAACTAAATCAGCAGAAAGCCAACCAGTTTAAATAAACAAATCAGCTGAAACAGCTCACAGGGCAACTGGACAAGGGTCTGCCTTGCTAGCTCAAGAGAGAAGCTAGCACCACAGGGACAGGACTGGGTGAGAGGCAGGATCACCTTACATCAATGGCAGCAGCTAGCTCCTACAGAGACTCAGTCGTCCTGGGAAATGTCCCACTGAGCATTCTCCCTTCTTAACACCATTTCTCCACCTCTCCTACCATTGGCTCCAAGAACAACAGAAATCACAGAAGCACCAGATCATCCAGTCTGGAAGGGGCCTTGGGAGGTCTCCAGTCCAACAACTCCCACTCAAAGTAGCATCAATGCTGAGCACAGACCAGGCTGCTCAGCACTTTACCCAGTCAGGTCTTGAAAACCACCAAGAATGGAGACTGCCAAATCTCTCTGGGCAACCTGTGCCAGTGGTGAATTATCCTCATAGTGATTTTTTTTTTCCTTATAAATCTGTGCATGGCCAAAGTCAGAACATCGCACTACCATGTTTAGTTTTCAGCTTCACATCACTGATTTTGTTTCCCTTTTGAAGTCTGTCCTTCCCAGACTTTTCTGCTTGGCATTTCAAAGACCATCACTGATACTACCAGTGATGTAGCACATCTGACTTCAGCTGGTGTTCACGTCAGTATCTATTTCTCCAGGACTTTTTGCCATCTGATAAGGCCTACATTTTTAAATGTACAAGTTGCTTAGAAACATGACAGACAACAAGCCCAGACCAGTCTCTTTCCCACCACTTTGGTGGATCTTTCCCACACCAGCTATTTTAACATGAGGCCTAGATCAGCCCTGTGACTGCAGCTCTGCATTGCTAACAAAATGGCTGCTAAACTATGAGTGACAACACATAAATTTAAGCCAAGCAAGATATATTAAAAAAAAAAAAAAAAGCAAAACTGAGGACAAAAGTGAAAATGTTCAGTTGGTAGTAGTCACCCAATGACTGAAGAAAAAAATATTAGCTGAAAAAGCTATAAAACCCTGAGGAAAAAAAAAATCAAAATAGAAGATAACTCAGCAAAACTGAGGATCAAGCTATTGCAAGGAGCAGTGGAGAATGACACTTCCGCATGTGATTACCATCTGCCTGACCAGCAGAAACTCAGTGGGTACCTGCATCAGAGATGGTAAGTACGTTAGTACTTAGGCTAATAGCATGTTAGTACCAGCCATTTACTGCATGTATAATCCAACAAATAGCATAATTGATTCTTAGTCATAAATTGCATTTGTGATCCTGCTTTCAAGCTTCCATGCATAGGAAAAGACACCTAAATAAAAGCAACTAAAATGCTGAGAGGTTTATACTATACCACCACCTTATCTGTTCCTGGGTTGTTATATATTACCCTTCAGTATTAAAGTGAAAAGAAATAGGCTAGGTTTTGGTATTTCTTTAATTCCTGCTTTGAAGGCCATTGTGGATATGCATGCTTGTCCTCTTCTCTGCATTTCTCTGTTATAGCACAGCACTGTGCAATATGCATTTTGGCACGTGGTGTGCAATGCATTGCTCAGATCACCTGTTTTGCTGGCATACTTCCTTCTTTTCCATCCTAATTGGCAGATGATGGTTTGCCTTCCCAGGGTGACTCAGCCTGCAGGCTGGCTGGCTCACCCAGCATTCCCCCATCATGTGCGCACGGAGGTATGTAAAAGCAGGATATGGGTGGAGATGGAAGTGCAGCCCAATTATGGAATCAAGAATGCAAGAGGGAATGCATGAAATTAAAATTGGTAGAGTGCAAATGCTGGCTTTCTTCCTAAAATCTTAAACTCTACTCACCTCTTAGGATTTCTTCCGTCACAGCCAAAGAATTGGGCTCACTTTACAATCTAGGGAAATGGTCTTCACATAAATGTAAAAGATGCAGGCAATTCACTGTGTCATCCAAAGAAGCTAGCCACCAACGCTGAGAAGAAAAAAAGAACTAGAAACAATAGTAAAGAAAAGTTCGTTTTTGAAGTAGGAATAAACTGTCGCTTTATTTCAGATAAACAAGATTAAAAAAATGTAAGTGGTGGTAGGAATGGCAAGGTTTGGGATAAGAAGGAGGTATGAGCAAAAGTGGCACTTTTGCTTATGAAGCCCCATGCTTTCCTGTAGTGACATCAGCTGTAATCCTAAAGACTCATCAAGGAGATAGTTGTCTTGAGTCTGGGGAAGGAAGGAAGGGTGAGTCTGCTGGCCTGTACGTTTTTGCTGCATGAGCAGCTGGTAATGGGAGCAGCAGCCCTCAGTGATGGGCTAGCACCTGGTGATATGCCCAGTAGCAGAACCCCGGCAGCTTGCCAACACTTGGTGATTCAGCCCAACAGCAGCTCTGAAAAATTTCTTCTTCCATTGGTGGATCTATAGAGATGCGTGAGCTCAATGCAGTCAACAATTTTTTTTGGGGGGGGGCACATGCACAGTTGTTTATCAAGACATACAAACGTGCAATGCCCTATCACCTCACATCAGCAGTTTATTTTAACGTACACTAATGTTTCCTGGAAGCCAAAGGAAATTAAGTTCCAACTGAAAATTAGGCATATGCCTAAATGTCTTTGCTGAATCTCAGCCTGTATACATGACCTGGTACCTGGTCTTGTATGTTTTCTTGTTTACAAGTGTTAAAAATTCCTTCAGATCTGAAACTACCCAAACTCTCTCGTAACACAAAAGGGACCTCTTTGTTCTCAGATGTTAAAAAAAAATCTTCAAAACAAAATGCAAGAGTTATGAATAGGTGACTACATACAGCTTTTTAGAATTCACATATAGCTTTTCAGAATTCAAAAAAGATGAATTTTCCATGCTCATCATTAACCTTAATTAACCTCATTAATTCCCATCATTAATCATTGATGCAAATGAGTAGCTGCCTAGATGAAAGTGAGACCCAAATCACTGTCGGAGCTGAGGGAATGGCTGGTGCAGCTCACCTTCTCTAGCCCTAGAGCTGCCTGTATACCGTACAGCTAATGCTATCCCACTGGCCAGGCAGCCCATGGGCAGCCTGGACAACCTGCCTTTTGTCCTGCCAATCTGGCTGGGGCATGAGAAGGAGCTGGGGCTACTGGGAGGATGTTGCAGACACAGAGCATGAACCCCAGGAAACCATCCTCCAACATGCCCACTACTCTCAAACCAACTTGTGAATAAACCTATTAACTGTCAGTGATGTCCCCAATGGGAGCATATCAAACCTACACAGAAGAAACGGAAATAATTCACTCACTCATAAGCTAGCAAGTTGTACTGGCATTGTATTTAGAGTTTTAGAATGCATTTTGATGGAAGTAATAGTTGGAAGATAGATAAAGGGAAAATGAGATTAAAATGCATTGATGACTAAAAAATAGCTCATTCTAGAGATTGCTTTCTTTAATAAAAATGGAGACAAACATGCTTTCAGGTTGCTGGAAAAAATAACATTTGGTGTAAATCAAGCTTCAATGCAAGTGTTAAGTGATGTTTGTATAAATATGCCACACTGGACAAACAATACGTGCTAAGTGATACACAACACCGTTTAGGAATGCATAACATAGATAATTAGCAAAAAAATAGACCAATGAGTAAGGCTGACTCTGGTCCCTCTTTCTGCTTACATCCTCAAGTCCTTGGAACACACTGTTTAAGTTTTACAGTTACATTGTACAGCTGAATTTTGGTTAGTGTTTGTGATAAGTCATGTGATGGGACTTCATAAGCTTGTGAAAAACATGGGGCCAATTAAACTGAGGATGCTGGAGAGAGAACACCAGAGAAGTTAGGATATGAACCCAGAAAGTGAGATGTGTGAGTGAAAGATATGAAAGAGAACAGCAGAATGTTCCTACTCAAGGAACTCAAAAGGGAATTACAACATGAGAAAAATGAGATGACGTGCTCAGATTGCTGAGCAGGATCCTCAGTAGCAAGCATCACATCCAGCGCAGGTGCTCGAGTATGTTGTCACCACAGCCCTAACGTTAACCTATCATTAACATGGTAGCTCAATGTGAATTGCCACTAAATGGTGACAGCTCTAAAGACACTGAGCAGTCACTCAGTTGGGTGGCACTGTACTGTACATAAGGGGGAGGGGTGTTACATCCTTTGGTAAGAACTGAACAATGTTGTGGTTTGCATAGTACATCCCAAATTCATAGAGTTAGACTAAAAACTGCAAACAAAGTCCTTTAAGCCCTGAGAGCTTACCAAGATAGAAAGACATATGTCCCCAGACTTCCTCCTCCTACAGCCTTCCTGAAACCTGAGATGCCAGGAGATATGATGCAAATTTGGTGCGTTCTATTTCATCTTCTGAGCAATTCTAGCCCATCTGGTTACCTGATTTTGTAGGTGATACTCTAATGGCTGCCACCACTGCTTTCTGGGATTATGTAATTGGGTTTTTCCACATTGCTTCTGTCTACTCATACCCTTCTCTTGAGAAAAAAGATCTAGATTTAGGTTAAACTACAGTGATACAAATGAATAGTTGCTCCCAGCATGGTTCTGTGGGCTGAATAGGCTGAATCAAGGCATATTTTCTTCATAAAAGAATATTATTGCAGTAATTGATTTCTTCAGAAAGAATTAATTAGAGAGGAAATAGATACTGAAAGATCCTCAGCAAAATGGACAAAAATAGAAAAGAGGAGGTGGCTGGGAAAGAGAAGTAGCTGCAAAAGAGGCAGAAACAATGAACTAATCAAGGGGAAAGTATACTTCTCATTATTTCATACAACATTATAGCCAAAATATGTCAATATCGGTGGTTTGTATTTATGTAGACTCTTGGCAGGATCTGTGGCAATCCTGTAGCTCCTTCCTTCCAGCTGATAGTGAGGGAGCCACAGCACAAAGACAGCTTCTTTTCACTCATCTGGTGAGGAGCAGTGTTGTGGAGTCCTTATTAAAGTCCTAGAGCAGTTTAAGCAGCTTAAACTGCTTTATAAGCTTAAAGTGTCTAAGTCTGCAAAGCTGCTTAAAGCTATTTAAGCTGCTTAAGACACTTTAGGCTGCTGGCATGTGCTGTGCTGTAGGGTTGTATGCAACATCCTGGCCTACAAACCTACCAGTCCATCTTTGGGTTTGCAGGTCTGACCAATGAGACCACTTCACTGGGGCTGCCATAAGCAAGCTCAGCTGAGATGAGTTTGGTTCACTTTGGTCTATTTGTCTCTATTCACTTCGGGATTTAGCCTGTCCTTGACATCTGATAGGCTTGTCCCAGGATCTTTGAACTTCTGCAGTATTTTACTCTTCTACAAGGGGTTTAATGGTAGACATGAAGGTAGCCAAATTCATTAGGTCAATTTTCATCCATTTGCACAGCACGATTCACAAGCTCTGGTGTTTGTTTTAAGAGATAACCTTCTTATGCACTATGAAATCATTGTTCTGGTGTCTAAAAGTCATATATATGTTTTTAAAAGAACAAAAGGACAAGCAGACAGTCACTGAAGCATGGCCTAAACAGTGAACACTAAGCCCAAATATTTCTGAATTTCTGGAAGGTCACGTTTGTCCAGACCTTGACCTTATTTTTGAAGATTATGGCCATCTTTTAGTAGACTAAATAACAATGGTGACTGCAAACACTTCTGGTGTTCATAGTCACATTTGGATCAACAACATACTGTGTTGTGTGGAGCACAGATTTCCCTAGAAAACACCTGATACATTTATTTATTTTTAATACAAAGTTGTGACTAGAGTTTATCAGTTTATCATAGATTTTACTTTCTAACAAAGAGCATATTTTCTGCAAACCTTAGTTTTGTTTAGTTTTCCTTTGGGAGTACGATTCAAACAGATTTATTTTGAGGTAACACAAAATGTATCATATTGCAGAACTCTACTTTATTTGCACTGTAATTCTGGTTGGCATTTTCTTTTGTATACCAGGGTCCTTGGAGGACTGTGGCTTCTATAATGTTCATTGTGCTCCCCTGCCTAAGATATATGTGGTACACCATGACTGCAACATTTTGGTTTTTGAATGTTGAAATATTTAGTTGTAATTCAAGTCCTCAACATTTTCAACCTTTCCAAAACACTTACATTTTTTCTCATTCCCATTTGTCTAATTTTCCAAATTAGAAAAAAAACCTAAAATTTTGAATACAAACAATTACTGAAATTCAGAATTTTCCACAGATTTAGAAGTCTTTACTTGTTAGTTTTACTGCGGTCTATATCTGTGCTATTGTTTTGCAGACCCACTGGCATGAAAACAAGATTTTGTCCTTTTCCATTGGCTAAGACTATTTAATCTCTGTTTATTTTGGATATGTTTGTTTAATTCCTCATCTGAGCACTATCATAAATGATTAGGTCATTACTGCTCTGGGAAAAGAGCTAGTTTAATAATTAACTTGTGCTTGCAAAGCTCTTCTGCAACTGAAAAAAAATACTGTAGATTACACATAAATCAGAAATATAGAGTTGGGTGGGATCTCAAGGGGTTATGTAGTCTGTTATTTCTCAATATTTTTAATCAAAGCTGTAACTAACCTTCCTAAGGTTAGTTAGAATAAACCAAACCAACCAACCAAAAAAAAAAAATCTAAGAGAAACACATCTTTTTTTTTTTTTTTTTTTAAAGTCCAGAGGACAACCTGTGCAGTCTTCCATAATGCCTGGGACTACATGTGGAATTTTCAAATGCTTTCTTAGCCCAGTGCTGTTATGGATTACCTTGCCATAACTTGAACTCTCCATCGTAGTTCCAGGGATCTCATCCACTGACTGTGAAATATTCATCTGATCCATCTTGTACCTATGAAGAAAGACCGCGAGTATCTTGATAATGGTAGGTGGCAGTCCCTCTGATTTGTACTTAAAAACATTAATGACAGGGATTATACAACCTTCTTTGGTGATATATTCCAGGACTAACCTTTTCTTCTAGTTACAACATGTTACTATAATACCTGTCGTAGCATATTATAAAAAAAGTTTCCTTCACATCCTGCCCGTATATTTAGTTAACATGAAAAAAACAAATTATTACCCTCTTTGTAATAATCTTTTATGTACTTGAAAACTGTTGAATCCCATGTAACCTTATATTTGGTACGTTAAAAAAATAAACATGCAACCTTTCTTTATGAATCTAATTTTCCAAACTTCTTGTCCTTGTTGATTTTTTCTGGATTGTTTCCAGTTTATCTACATCTTTCTTAACTTATGCTGCCTCAGAGTAAAATACAGTATTTTAGCTGAGGCCTCACCAGTGCCAAGAAGAGCACACTAATTATCTCCTGTCTTACATACAGTGTTGTTAGCAGACAATTCAAGAGAATCTAGAATTACATTAATCTCTTTTCCTCAACAGGATCACACTGTTGACTCATTAATGGCCCTCATTAATCATTAGATCTTTATCTGCAGTGGCATTTTGTGGTTGTGCTTTTGATTTTGTCCTCCTAAATGTAGTCCTCTGCAATTGTCTTTGTTCAATTTTTTAATGTTGGATTTCAGAAGCTTTCAGAACACATCAAAAGAATTTTGAATTCTAATTCTGTCCTTGAGCACATTTTACAAATCTTTACATGGTGTCATCTACCAAGCTTAGATGACAGAATTTGAGGTATACTTGCTAGTCTTTACTGAAACTTTGAACACAATCCTGTTAGGAGCTATGCAAGACTCCTCTTCAGCATCCTTCTAGTGCAAGTACCGACAATTGTGTCCAGGTTCATGTCTATCAGTGGACTGATTTACAGGTGATTTCAAATGGGGCAGCTTTCTCCAGTCCATTTATGAGCACACAGGACAGTGTCAAAAGCCTTACTTGGGTCAAGATACAGTCACTTCTACTGCTTTTCCTTATCTATTGAACCAGTTGCCTTGATCAAGAAGGAAATTAGATTAGTCTGACAAATTCACATTGGCTGTTTCTTATCACCTTATTATTCACAGGGCATGTATGCGTTCCCTTCTAGATAATTCATCCCACTATCTTTCTGGGTACTGAAGTTAGGTAGACTACTCTGGAAGTCCCTAGGTTCCTCAGTCTCCATTTTTAAAATCAGAAACGGTTATAACCCTGCAAACCAGGGCCCACAGCCAACAACTCCTTAACCGTGCCCAAATCTAAGCCTGCTGTGAAAGTCACATTTACGAAACATTATTGAACAGTTTCCATTAGATATTTTTTTAAACCATGTGCCACAATGGCAAGAATTAAGGAAAAGCAAAGCTTTAAGCTGAATAGGTGTTTTGCTTAAAATAATTTGCAAAATATGTGTTCTAATGTCAGCTCTACGATCATTACCAAAAATCACATGTGATCACAACTGTATTCCCATATTAGGCTATATTGTTGCTACAGGCCCTTGAGACTTATCCACTCTTCCAGGAATTCAGAGATAAGTTGAGAGTTCAGTATGTATTAAGTGAATTTCAGCAAGCTCTAGAGACTTGCATATATCTCGTTTATGCAAACATTCTTTGACTTTTTTCCTATTCTGGCACATGTTCTTCCCCTAGTCAGAAAATAGTGTTGTTAAGTTTCTGTCATTAATGTTTATGTGCATGTAAAGAATGTAGCAAAATAAATGACAAAACATTTCACTCTGCTCTGGGTATCTGTTATTTGTGCCTCTGCCCTTCTCTTCCTCTAACTCCTTGGTATTTACAGAACCTCTTTTTCTTCCACTTTATGCTCCAGGAAAGTTGTAACTCATTTTGTGACTTAGTCTTCCTGTTTTTATCCCTAGATATTTATACTATTGTTTTATTACTACCTCACTTATATGCCCTTGCTTTCACTCTTTGTAGGATTTCCTTTTTGATATTCTGGTCACTGGAGAATTCTCAATGCAGCCATACTGGTCTCTTACTACTTATCTTCCTTCTACATCAGGATAGTTTGCTGTTGTGCCTTCAGCACTGTTTCATTTATTGTCAACAGTTCTCCTAATCAGATTTATTTTCCTAATAATGTCTTCGCATGGGACAATTCATAACAGCACCCTCAACTGCTATGGTAAGTCATGGCCATTATTTTTTAAATGTCTTAAACCGTTTAAAAACAAAACAAAACTGGTACGTTTCATCTACACTTTTCACTTGAAAATAAAAACACTTTTAAAATAGATAATATGTGCTCTAAGCAACTTAAATATATCTCATTTTAAAGAACTACTTTGCCAATGAAAAAAGGGCATGTCAGGATTTCAGCACGATGATTTATGATGCTGTCATAGTGACAGATGTTCTTCATGTATCTCTGATATCGTGATCTGGAATCACTGTGCTTTTTTTCCATGTTTGCTGGTAGAAAGAAATGCACTATATAAATACTGTTATTTATCTTCAAGGCCTTGCCCTTCATTAGCTTGGAAGACTGGTACATTTCAGAGGTGAGTTCTGTATTAACAATCACTTTACTGGTGATACTATACCATGAAAACAGCACTGCAGACCCAGTTGGGCCCCCTTACTGGATGCTTACCAGGCTGATATGCTCAAATCCAGCAAGGATCTGGCGTGCTGCTGCACTCGTCTGAATCTTGGCAGACTTCAACCACCATCTCTATCTTCCACTTCTCGTTTCATCCTGTGGGCTGAAATTCCTGATCTTAAGCACCCTTTGTCTGCATTCAGGATTTGTTAGCCATACATCTTGGCTGCTGAGATGCAGAATTTAAGCCTAGTGGGACAGAAAATAATTGAAGCATGAATACAGAAAGGTGGTCCTCATGGAGGAAGAGAGATGTAGAACTGTACCAATAAGGAACTTCTTTCTGCAAATCGCCACCTCAGTCCCTGCACTGCATTTCGGTGTCTCTTCCAGGATTATAGGATACTGCTATATTCCCTCTTCTTCATCCTCTTTTTACTAACTTTTTTTTCCCAGTCACTATGGGAGACCCAGTCAGAGCAAACTTTGTCTTTTGTTAATTTGCAGCTTGCAGGGGGAGGGAGACTGTAGTCAGCCTAGTGAGGCATCAGCAGTTTGCATAGTTCACTGCTGGTTTATTTGGGAATCTTTACTTCCCACTGAATGTGAGATCACAGCGATTCAATAGCCCTTCATCTCTAGCCTTTACTTAGGTACAATAATTGTTCTTAGCACCCATGTTTCTGCCTGAAGGACCACTGAGAGAAGCTGAAGGACCAAGACATTTGTTCAATGAAGTGGTGGAGTGACACAAATACATGAATATCTATATACATCCTTCATGAAGTTTCACTGATGCAATGGCATTACACTAAGAGTTTCTACCAGCGCAGCTGTATCAACTGGGCTTTGCATTTCTTCACAGCCTCAGCACAACTACGTTGGTGACAGCTTGTGGGATAAACATAGCTGAGGTTCAACGGTCCCTCAAAATACATCTCATCTTGGTGTACCAGGGAGCTTCCTAACAAAACTTCTGCTCCTATCAATATCTTATTATGATCTGCAGTCCAGATCTCTGCTACAGTTATGTTTGCTGGTTAGTCTTGTTTGCCTCTGAGTTCTCAGAAGTAGGTGTAGAAAAGCATCGTGCCACAAAAGGAAGAAACTAGAGGAGAAGCAATTTTGCCAGATATGTTTTAAAGCTATATCCTCACTAAGGGGGGTGGGGGGGAGATACTAGTTCTCATTAAACGCTTGAGAAGACAGAGCAGACTGTAGATCTTACAGATTAAATTAACCCTCCCAAAAGCATGTTATGTTGGTATAATTTCCTTCCCAAACTGATTATTTAAATAGTTTTTATTCAACAATGCTCTGGACTTCAGACACTATGCCTTGAATATTTTATAAATGCCACTGTTTTCTGTCACTCTGTTCTTTGTTTCATACACTCAGATCTAAGCCCTCAGTCTTCAACCACATAGTTCTGTGTTGCTTTTTTTTTTTTTTTTTCCCTGTTTTAATCTACCTTACAGTCATTTTTCCAGGGCATAGTTCTCTCTCTTTTTCCAGCTGTCACAGCCAGCAGAGGAATGGACTTCTGGGGTCCTGTCTAGCTTGAAAGATCTACGTTCATGTACTCTATTGACCCATTGCAAAGTAATAAGTGAAATAAATGTGGTGGTCTTATCTCTTTCCCTGCTGGATAAGACTCCACATCACAAACACTACACTATAATTGAGAAGCCTCAGAAGCCTTTCAAAAGGGTTCAGCTGTGGAACAGTACAGGGCAACAGATTTTAAAACTGAAGTGTAAAGGCTTACATGTTCATTTCTTCCCTGTGTTCAGCTTTAGTCAGCCCTGTTATTAGCCAAATGATTTTATAAGCTATACATTCACCCATAAAACTGCTGTGAAATATTGCAATGAAGAATATTTATTCACATGAAGTCTCCAGACTGGAGCTATTTTATTATAAACACTTTGAAAAGCACTGAAAAATAAGCTACGCTAAGATTCACATAGAGAGAACAGTTCTGCACTCACGGAGCAAAAGACGTTAATGCATCTTTCTCATCTCTAGTTTCTATGAATGAGCTAGCAAATAGATGCAATTATCAACAGGCAATCCAAATTCTGAATTTAAAGATTAACTTCCTGATTATCATCAAGAGAGGATGATGTTGCTGCATTCTGGATTTCCTGAATACTGCATCACAGATTGAACTAAACCAAGTCTGCCCTGCTTATTTCTATCATATGACTAGTAGTTAAGATGCCTGATAAATAGAAGGACATCTTCTACTGCAGGTGACATCAGAAGCCTTCACAAAGATGGAGTTTCATTAACAAAAGGTACAGCTGCACGGATAGGGGCCTACAGAACCTAACCCAACCATGTGCACTCAGGGATGCTGGGATTCAGGCCAGTCTGGGAGTTAGAGAGGTGTAACAGTGGCTCTCCATCACTGTTGATACCCCCTAGCCCTCACCCAAAGCAGTAGCACAGCTTCCAGACCACGGCTGATGTACAGGTCATAGGTGTAGAGCAAGGGCAGAGAAGTTTGCTTCTACTCGTAGCTGCCCATGGGTCCATGGTTAGAGATATTCAACCATTAGCTAAACTTCGCAAAAGTTTGCAAAACTGCAACATGAAAGAAAATTACTTCTACAAAAGCTACAAAAGTGCCTGTTTGCAAAATGGTGAAGCTCATGACTATCAGTTCTGCAGAGCTTCAGACATCTAAAGTTGAAGGCTTAGACTCTATTCTTTAGGGTTTAGGAAATCAACAGAAGTTAACCTTCAGGCAAAAGACATCCAAATAATTCAGTACTGTGGTGCAACCACAGAAATCATGTTTCACAGACGGTTACCATTTCCTCCCTTCCTTGGGGCTGCAGATCTTTGAAATTATTTGGTCTTTTAAAAAAAGACAAGTGACATTGTTCAAAGATTTATATTTGCAAAATCAATATATCTGTCAGCTACTACACAAACTTATTTGGGTTTGAAATATTTACAACATGGCAGAAAAGCTAAGTACAAGTGGAGTTTGTTATCACAAAACCGTCCTCTTCAGTAAGTGTTCTTTTTAGTTTCCTCCATTTTGCAGAAATCCATAAAAATAATAACTAGAAGCAGTATCATATTGTTTCTTTTTAAACATATACCTTTAATTAGAACCCTTAAGGAAAAAAAAAAAAGTATCATCTGATAAAAATTCTTGATCATTGTCATGAGCAGACATTCACATACTTTTAATTTACAACCGTTCTTTCTACCTTAGTAAATTGGTTCACAGCAATAGGGTAGCTTTGAAGCAATTCCCCAGACTGTCTCCACTTGTCACATGTTAGTTGGTTTCTCATAGTGGTGTTGGTGTGCACAAAATAGATTCCTGTTGGATAAAACTGAACTAGGAGCTCTACTCCAAGGCTCAATGGAGTAGCTGGCCTTTCCACTACAACGATATCCAGCATGTAGCTAACATACATGCATCCTCAGAAGGCTCTCAAACCCAGAGGCGTGGTCCAAAGCCTGAAGGAGGTTGCAGGGCCAAGTACTGCACATATCTTCCTATTTGGTGTCAACTGTTCTTGCCCTCAACCGTTTTTAGCGGTGTCTGCTTATCTTCTGCTCTATCCTCATTCACCCAGACTTCAGATCTGAAACCCTTTCCCTTATTTTTCCTGCTTTTGTTGCTGAACCCCTTTCCTGAACCCTTCTTTCATTATCTGCCTTTTGTAATATCTCTTCTTCACACTTCTACTCTCCTCTAATACATTGGCACATCCCTCTTCCACCCACTAAAAAAAAAATCAAATAACTGCAGCCTGCAGCCCTGAAGTTTCTCAAGGGGCAAGATAACCCAGTGCCAAGCTCAGAAATTTGAGAAACTCTCACCAGCTGCCAACTGCAAGAAGAGGTGAGCAAGGATGCCTTTAAAAGCCAAAGATGAAGATTGTCATCTTGAAGACCAGTGGCTGTAATCACCAGTCAGGGCTGTGCCCAGTACAGGGAGCTTAAGAAAGTCTTTGGGAGGGAGCACACCACTGAGCTAGCATCTCACTTGGATTTTCATACCATGAATCCTAGGGTCCCCATGCAGGAGAGTGTTGTTTCTGCTAGCTGCACTTCTTTTCCTCATACCTGTCCTGGGCCTTTCCTTCAAGCTGTGACTTTGAACATGTCCCCGTTGGGTGGGGGTACAGCAGGAGAGGGGCCTATGGATGCCGATGGCCCATCACAAGGTGGGACAGAAGAGCAGGAGATAAACTCTTGACCCACCAAAGGAAACAGGGAGAGGGAAGGTGACTGTCCTGTAGGACTCCTTTCTGTTCCTCCAGGTCCTAAGTAACTCAGGCCCTTGCTTCCTTATCAAGCGTAGCTGCTGCTTTCACAGCCCTTATCAAGCTTCCCTGCCCCAGCTGCTTTTCTCTCTACTGCCTCTTGCAGAGTTGGTAGCAAGCAAGCCCTCCTCTTCCTTCCTGCTGCTGCCTGGCTCTCCCCAGCATGGGATGCCAGCCCAGGACTGCAAGGGTGGCAGTGATGGCACAGGAGGCAGCACTGTCACTTCCTGAGAGCTACAAGTGTCCATGCCAACAGAGAGGAGAGGCAAAAAGGTATAGAAAGTCAAGGACGACAAAACAAGGGTAAACTAAAGGGATGGTGGATTGCATGTCCCTGAGGAGTGAATAGATAAAGCAGGCCAGCCTTACTGGATGCCCCAGGGTGTGAAGAAACTCTCCATCCCTATCCCCAGAAGAGGGGAAAATGGCATATCAACATCTTGGGAAGCTTTTCTTTTTCAGTCTTCTCATTACAGGCATTGCAAGAAGACTTTGCTGTTTGATCATCCCCCTCTTTATTCCACTCTGTGTATCCCCGTGTATGGTGCAGAGAGCATCCAGGACACCTCTGCTTTCCTGGTGCCTCAGTGACAACAGAGAGAGCAGGGGATGGGGGGCATGCGTGCAGCCACCACAGAAACTGGTCCCTACTGGTCAACCCAGATGGAAGGGCTCACCCGCATCCCCCTGGAGTTCATGCAGGGCTCAGAAAGCACCCATATCTGGAGGCTGTTAGGAGTGATGGCACCAAGTCTGTCTGGTGTGCAAAGCTTAACACCTGGTAGTAAGATGAACAAAAGCTCATCCCACTTCCAGCCTACATGCAGAAAAGGCACAGTTAAACCTTGCAGGTGCACTATTGCTGTCATGGTACAGCCTTATGATCAAACAACACAGGGCATATGTTTTTTTTCCCCACAGAACCCAAACACCATGAGCTTTCCTTTCTTGGGAAGGAGGTAATCATATCCCCACTGAGCCTGAGGTTGGAGTTGTAGAATATGCCACAGCACGAGTCCCTTTGCTGAAATCTGCTGAGAAATCTATAAATCTCCTTTAGAGGTTGATCAAAGCCATACAATGTGTGTAGTTGTAGGTGCAATAGGCTGGGAACAGAAGAAGAATATGAATCTTGTCAAAGTCACCCCTCAATTTACGGATCAATGAAACCAAAGTCTTGGAGAGTTTCACAGGTGTCAGCCACAGTACTACTGGAATAAAGAAGGTTTGGAGCATGAAATCTCCTTCACCTCTTTGTCCCTGGAGGACCTGCCCTCCCCAAGGAGATTAGTGACCAAGCAGTAAGGGTTTGAGGCTGCAGACTGTAAAGGATGTCAGCTGCTCACTTAAGCATGGCTATGGGCTCTGAAGTTTCATGTGAGGATTGTGCATGTACGGCACCAACTCACAGAAGAGGTACTTGCCCTTCAGCATCCAAAAGTCTTGCATCTGCCATTGGTTATCCTACCTGCCACGGTCAACGTAGCCCCATGTACTAAATTTAGTTGAAAACTACTACCCTATATTAGAAAACATCGTAATATTTGAGCCTCAACAACGCATTATGGAAGGACAGAGATATTTTTATACTGTTCCAGACCAAGGATATCCAAGTGCTCAAGCAAGATCTTCTCAGTGCATTGCAAGCTCTCTTAGAGGAAAAAAAAAAAAAACAACCACCACCACCAACAACAACAAAAAAACCAACACAGAGCTTAAAACATTACTATTACAATCCTGGATCAGACCCCTGACCAATCTAGCCCTGTAGGTGTTAGAGTCCAAATATCCATGAGCAAGTCTTGTGACTCAACTGCTGCTTGGACAACTGGAGGTGGGTGAATATATGTTGGAAATTTGTTAGGCAGTGATGATCTTTTAGCACATCTCTGTAAAGTTGTTAGCTCTGACACAGTTAAAAATATTAATAATGTTATGTCAAATCATTCTTTCAGCTACAACAGCTCAAATCTGTTTTTCACTGAAGACCTGCTGTTTTCATTTTTAATTACACGTTTAACTATCAACAGCTTACTGGTAACAAAACTGACAAAATGGCTAAAAATAAAGCTTTTTATTTTTTTTCTTTTGAACTCAGATGATGCCAACTTAAGAAGATAGCACCTAGCAGCTTACCTACCACTTCTATATTTGTTTGTTGTTTCTTTCTCTGGAGAAGTGGATGTGAACACCCAATGGAAAGGCTACACCCTGCTCCAGCCCTGTTCTGTGAGAACCTTCCAGTTTGACTCTGCTACAAATGCAAATAGCACAGACAGAAGAGGTGTAACTGAGGCAATATGATCTTTGTTTCACTGCGGATTGATATTTTTGGTTAGATCTGAATCTGAGATGTGAAAAGGGAAAAGAATATTTTTTATCATTTGTGTCATTTTAAGAATATTAACATGGGCCTCATCTCTCTTTTTCTCACCCTTATTTTTTTGATTGCAAATGAGTGGAAATATAAACACTTCACTCTGAGATAATTGGTGCCATTTCCCAGCCTGGCTTCCTTTTCAGGTCTCTTCATTCCCCTGTTAGCCACAGACAGCCTCTGTACATCTTGTGCCCCTCATCAAAATGCAGTTTTTTTCTGCCTACCACTATGTACCTACGGCAGCATATTTGCCCTTCGATCAGATTATTACGCATTGCCTCAGCAACCTCTTCTGTATGCACTACCCATATCTACACGAAGTCCGCCACACTCTCTGTACCCTTTTCTTTCTCATCTTTTGTTGAAGCCTGCATTTATTTTCAAAGACTTCT
This sequence comes from Anseranas semipalmata, assembly GCA_013399115.1. Lineage (NCBI taxonomy): Eukaryota > Metazoa > Chordata > Aves > Anseriformes > Anseranatidae > Anseranas > Anseranas semipalmata. Next base: position 63,663 of record VXAA01002485.1, read on the forward strand.
CCACTCAGCCTTTTATGTGCTGTGCTTTAAACCCTTTTATTCCCCTGAGCATTCCCAGCTATCCATTCTTTCCCTGAGAGGGAGGTGGATCTTCCTTGAAGTTATTATTCAGGGAAAGGAGATGAGGCCCCATTATTTGAGAGGCTCTGTTTGATTTCACAAGTCATTTAAATGAATGGTACATATGTGCAACTAGCCAGTGCTTGTTAAAATGGTTAACTTGATCATTTCTTTTCAGTTATAGCGGGAGAACCTAGAATCACAAAATGCGTAACTGAGTAAAATGGCGAGAATTATGTTTTGCCCTGCTTTCTTTGAAATAATATTCAATAACAACATAAATCTTATAGAAATACTTATGGGGTATTACTATATCTACCAAGAGTTCATTATGCCTTACTTTATCAGAAATGAAAGGCAGAGAAGTGAATGATTAGATTACAATGTCAAAACTGCGCCATTTTTATTTAAGCGATTGCATTACTCGCAGAGCAGTGTGCCAGAAAAATGACTGGTTCAGTGACAGATCTCTTTTTCTATCACAAAGCCCCTTTTAAAATAATTAGCAACAGGACAGAAAGTAAAATATAAAATATAGGAAAAAAGTGGAAATTACTCAGATGATCTAAATTAACCTGACAGAAAGTAAAACATAAAATATAGGAAAAAGTGGAAATTACTCAGATGATCTAAATTAACCTTTCTAAAGCATCTGCTTAGATCACAAAATCACTGCAGTAATTCATCTAACTTTGTGGTCTTCAGGCAGGGGAGGCTGCACACTTACATAGGGTGACAGTTAGGACAGGAAGGACAGTGACAAAGCTCTTCAAATAAAATCTCCCCATGATCTGCCTCACCTCTGGTATTGACTGAAGTGATGCATAAGTTTAGTACTTTACTATGGATTTTTTTTTTTCTTAAAAATAAAACTGTCTACCGTTAGCTTATTAAAAACAGCAATTTCCCAATTATAATTCAATTAAAAGACATTGGAAAAAATGCTGCATTGGCTTCAAATGAACAACAGGCTGAGTGTCTGTTGCCAAACATTTGGCTATGATTTCCGATGGTTTTATTGGGAATTACACCTGTAATCATTTAATGGAGAGAAAAATATGGCCATGAAAAAAAGATTCCAAAGTCATGTCTGACAGCATCTCCAACTAAGCCTGTGACAACTGCTGGAAGTATGGCTGAAAACCACACCACTAAATTTTGCTAGGCAAGTGTACTGATGACAGATGTCCTATGTCTGGAGACCTCTTTTAGGCATAAACGTATTCATTAATAGCAGAGCTTTAGTCTTAATGCTTCAATTTCCTAAGGGTTTGGCATCTGTTAGGCTCCAGTCCCGGTCCCAAGCTTTCCTTCCTTCACTCAAATAGAGGAAACAGGCTGCAGCAACTCACCACTTCTCCTTGGCCAAGGATTTCTCTCCATTGCATCTGCAGAAGCATTACAGCCAGCGTAGCACCAAACTGTTTACACTCACCTTTTGCAGTCCTGTCCAAGGGGTGCTTCATGGACAGCTTCTGTGCAGAAATCCCCAGCTGCCAAAAGCTTCCTAGAAGCCAAAGGCAGAAGGTACAATGTTAGTTAAAGACAAAATAAAAATAAAAAGTCTATAGTCATACTGCAGTTGGCCAAAGACGTAAGGTGTCATAAGGCTCCCCCTTTACTAGCATAAGCTTGATTCCCGTGAGGGACTGTTCCTCCTTAGTGGTTAATCCTGTGATGGTGTACTCTATATCCATAAGTTATATATATATATATATATATTTATATTTATATTTATATTTATAAAATACATATATATATTTATATAAATATAAATATAATCTTAACAAGAACGGAATTATATTTCACGCATATCTTTCTAGCAGTGATTGGGAAGCACCTTCAAGGTAGCTATTATTAGGCCTGCCTGTGCTTATGTGCCATACTGTCCACACCACTTTCCACACCAGAAAACAATAGCCTTTTTGTTTCATGCTAAGACTTAAGCTTGTCACAGCTGTGGCCATGGGTCCATCTTTATCACGTACATGCTTGTTTCTTGTATGAAATTCCTTGGCTTTTTCTGAAGAGGGATGGAAATAGCATCTGAAGTGAAACCTCAGCCTTACTGAAGTCTACAGGAAACAGTGACTGTAGCAAAGCAAGTACCCTGCATGCATGCAGAGAGAGGCCTGCATAGCTTGTATTATTTATGTTCTAGACTCCATCGGTTTCCCATATTAAAACATGATGATTTCATGTTCACTCAGTGGCAGCATACACTGAATATCCTGGAAAATATTAATCATTTTTCTACAGTTTCAATTCTAAAGAGTCATTGTTCTGCCATTTCTATCTTCACACTGCATGAAGGCTTACCCACTGGTGTCATTGTAACATGATAGACAATTACCAAGTCCTTACTAGGGACATAAAGCATGTGTTTAAAGAATTAAGTTAATAAAGAAATAGGAACTCAGTAGCAGAAAATAGCATTATAGACTTTAGAACACCAGGAGCATAATTAGTACTGTGGCATAATGATGAAAGAAAGCAATAAAATAATTTTACTTCATTCTGTATTTCTTGGAGCAATGCAAATTAGTTTGTCAGCAGGGAAGGGTTGGTTTCTTTTCTTTAAATTTCATCTGTATGCTGTCTTAACGTTGTTTTCTTTTAAAAAAGGTTTTGCAGAATACAGTGAACACCATACAACTGAATTTTGAATTCACATGGTACATGACTGACCGTCCTTTTTCAGGCTGGGAATCTCATCTGCAACACAATTAGGAAAGTTCACAGTGGCTGGAGAATTGATAGTTCTCTGGTCCCAGGAAAAACAGCAGGACGTGAGCATTTGATCTGTGATCTCTGCAAAGCTGTGGAGGCTCAGGAGGCGGAGATATTTGCATCCCTGTACCACTCTTATTCAAAGCAAAGAGATATCATGTTGGTGGCAATCTGGAAAATTTAGAGTGACGAGAACTTCCAACATGCTTGCTTATTTAAATTTTGTGATTGTATCATGAGATAATGGTGGAGAAGAGTTGGAAAACTATAAGCCGCTAGAACAATTACAATAAAAGCCTATTAGAAGTAGAAGCACAAGGCAAATTACACCAAATGCTTTCTCCACTTCCTACTGATGCCCGTGTCAAAACTCCTGCGCTACTCATTATTTCTCCCATATACTAAAAAGTGATTATTTAAAGTACTGACCAGAGAGATCATTGTGCCACTGTTTTTTTGTTTTCTGGTGGTTTTTTTTGTTTGTTTGTTTTTTGTTTTTTGTTTTTTTTTTTTTGCCAAATCCTTACATTTTTTGTCTTAGGCAGAACATGTTGGGTCGAATTCAGCTGGTGCATGTTAAGCTGCAAAGCCTCTGAAATCCATGCTCTTCCAGCTGCTGTATCTATCAGTACTGCATTTGCTCCAAAATCATTTTACTGTTAGATATTTATTTCCTGTTGACTGTGTACATTAACAATACAAAACTGAAACATGTTTATTTGGTTTGTAATACTAGACAGTAATTGAATTCCATCTTGATTCTCTGCTTTTTATTTACCTTTACTATCTTCAGCAGAGTACTGGATTTCAGATTTCTTTAGAAAGAGAACAGTCAGTCTGAGTTTCCATATATAGTAAGTCAGTTTGCTGCTATTTCATTAAAACCTAATTTAGACTGAACTAAGCACTTCTCTGAACTAATTAGTCTGACATGGAAAACTGCAGAATACTAAATCACTAATGGTCCCATTTTATATTAATAAATGGAAGCAGATGTATTGACATCTTACAGATTTGTCTTTATGCTCTGAAAACATAGAAGAAAAGAGAAGGAACGGCAAGACCTGACAGGGACATAAGTTTAGCGGAGTCAAGATTGTCAAGAAAAGGGACTAGGTTCTTTTATTAGAAAGGTGGACAGGAATTATAGGCCCAGGAGACAGGATTTGGTGAAGAAATTTAAGGCAACTCAAGAAGCTATTTAGTCTGCTCCAGATGGTGAAGGCAGCATAGGAGAAGGAGTTAACTGCCAGCTGTGGCGAGACAAGCAGGGAAAATACGATATTTAAATGATTTCTACTGAATTACATGAAAAGCCTACATTAAAAGAGTGTTAGGGTTGCAAAGTCAAGCATTCGGAAGAAGGGAAATGCCTGATTTAAAGTTTCCCAGACAACTAAAACTTGTAACTCTTGTAGGCACTGTACAATCTTTAATTACAGGATCACATACACCTTTTCACACAAGACCTTGGCCTTTCTCTGCACATGGAGGGCATATATTTAATGAGCAACGATTCATTATTTTGTTTTATCCTCATTGTTAGGTGTATGGCCTCATGCCTTATTTACTATATGCTACTCAAACTCTCCCTGAATACACAATTAGTAATATTCTTACAGGATCTCCCATGAAATTTATAGCTATAGTACTTTGTGCTTCGCAAATATTAATTAATGTCTCCAACCTCCTTGCACAGACAGGTCATTTTCCTCATTTTTATGTTTGGGAACAATATGAGATGACAAAGCCTTGTGTTTTTTGTTTTTCAGAAAACTTGCATCCGCATGTCTCTGCTTAAAGAAAGGACCAATCACCATGTCCCCTTCCTGTCCTGGCATGAAGCTGGTGCCCTTTCCCTGTTTCCTGCAGGAATACTATGCCAGCTGTTTGACACGCCAGTGAATCTCCACTCTTGATTGTTTTGGGATAAGTCTATCATTCTGGGCTGTCTGCAACATGAACTCTGATATTTTCCCGGGCAGCAGGGGGAGATAACAAACAACTGCCTGTCCAAACCTACCACTTGAAGGAGAGAAGATCACTGTCTGAAGTACATTGGGGAAGTTGTCCTTCAAAATAAACCAGCAGCACAATAGGAGATGCTGTTCCCACAGCTCCTCACGTGTTTGCACTGAGAGAGTGTACAACAAGGGTTTGAGTGGCTGCTCTGCTTGGCTGCCACACTCAAAAGTGGAGCAACACCACCGGTCAGAGCCAGCTGCTGCCACCAGGTGATGTCCAGCTTCCCACCTTGCCCTACACAATGACAGCGATAATCACAGGGCACAAGTCCAGCACTTCCAGCCTGTCATACCTTGGCTTTGCCTGTGTGGAGCACATAACCATCACATGCAGCCAACTTAGTATTCGTTCTCTTCAAGTGAAATAAGCCTCCAGGCTTATTTTACCCATGCCTGCAGCCATGGCATGCCATTGGGCTCTGCCTCCTTGCTGCTAAGGGACCCTCTCCTCTGTGACAAACAAAATGTGTCCCTTCAGCAGAGCCTGTTTACCACAGCTTTCCTGGGTTCATATCCCACCTCCAATCTGGCAAAGTGAGTACCCACACTGATACACTCACTGGGATGTTAGGGATGTCTGGGGGAGATGCAGGTGATCCATCTGATTCCTCCACACCTTGAGAAAGGTGGGCAGCAGTAGAGAGGATGAAGTTTGACCTCCCATGGCTCCTTCCTGAACATTCATGGCCACCCCAGTGCCTGTAGACACTAGGTCCTAGGAGTTATAAAGCTGCCTGGGATATCACAGAAGTGTGAACCTCTAAAGTTGCTCTATTGGACTCCTCACTACAAATCCCAGGGATATCTCCCTAAAAGAGGCAGGTACTGAGTTTTTCATCATGGTCCTGTGCATTCATGTGAGCGACCTTTAATTTTACAAGTTTATATTGGTATTGTTCCCTGTAAAGAAGTTACAAACCTGAGTTACTACTATAGCCAGCAGTAATTTTTTCTGGTAGGAAATGGCATTAACCACATTCCTAAGTCCTCCATCTTCCCAGTCCCAACAGAGCCCAGACTAGGAATACCACAGAATCATAGAATATCCTGAGTTGGAAAGGACCACACAGGACCACCTAAAAATTAAACCATATGTCTGAGAGCATTGTGCAAACACTTCTTGAACTCCAGCAGGCTCAGTGCCATGACCACTTCCCTGGGGAGCCTGTTCCAGTGCCTGACCACCCTCTCAGAGAAGAACCTTTTCCTAACATCCAGCCTGACCCTCCCCTGTCACAGCTTCATGCCATTTCTTCGGGCCCTAAATGAACAGAAAGAAGATGAACAGAAGAAGAAGTGCACATACTTCCTCCTCTTTTGTGAAGAGCTGTGGTAGAAATGTCAGCCTTGGTATGGCTGGAGCAGAGAGGGGATGACTGGTTGTGAAAGAACAGGAAGAAGTGAAAGAAGAAGGGATAAACAGAATAAAGTGTTAACAACATCTAAGTTAGTAGGTCATCAAGTTCCCAGCCCAACTACCTGCAGTTTCTCTAAACACCCAGATTGACAAAACAAAGGGCAACCTAAATAGGACAGCCTACACCCAGAAAGAAAGACAAAATAACAATGTCTTAATCACCAATTTTTACCTAATGAATCACAAAGGCGGGACAGCTGGAGAGAGAAACGATTCAGTCACTGTCAACATTTAAAAGGTGTAAAAAAAAAAAATTTAAAAACCAACCACATGGTTGCCAATAATAAGAACAACCCAGAAGACATTATGAGAACTAAATAACTAGCCTCCCTCATCCTCTGTGTCACCACAAATAATCCTGGACACACCATGTACAGACGCATTTTCAAGCTTCTGAGTATGAAAGAATGAGTGAGCAAAATCTATTACAGAGTGACCATGCATGAGTGAAACCTGTTTTGTGCAAAATAAAATCACCTTTCCCTCCTACACTGTCTCTTGTTGATGTTTGCTCCATTAGTTGAGCTTTGCAGAACAATTCTGGGTGTTGGACATCGCTCCTACCAGATGGGTGAAGCTGTTTCTGCCAGGACTCTGCATCGGCATGGGCTTGGTCTTGGTCTCAACTTGCAGATCAACTGAACTGGCCAAGAAGCAGCACATGCTCCCAGGTGTGATTTCCTGGTGGAAATCAGGTCTGAGCCCCAGATCAAGTAATAAGGGAGAAGCAGCACATGGCATAGGGCTTCGAGTAGGCACATGGCTCTGGCTTTCATGTGTGAACAGAGCACACTCTGCTTCCTGCAAGCCAGCATCCGAGCACTGCATTGGTAATGCTATGCTGATTGCTGAAAAGAATCTCACCCATCTACCATCCCACTGGCCCCTCATTCAGTCTTCTCTAACCATGAAAAAAAAGCTGTCAATCACATCTACTGTCTACAGAAAGGTGTTATCCAACTCCACTGCCACATCCACTTCTTGCAACAGCTTTAGGTCACCAGCCACTACTACCCCACTCAACTTCACAGGTCAGGGACGGCATCTTAAATACTACAGCCAACACAGCCTTTACAAGCAAGTCACTCCTCCCTTCCTATTAATGGCTTTGCACACTCCCACAACATGTAGCTAGAGTACATATCTTTAAATGGTTTATGAGCTTGTGATAGTCACCATTTATCATCTATGGGAGGGCACTAAAATATTTTGCTGGCAATTTATCTAATACTAGAAACTGTTAATAAATATAAATTATGTGAGGAGTATATAAGAAAGTTGTAATTCTTGTGACATCAGCACAGCTAGCATTTCAATTTTCAAAGTGCTTTAAACAAGCATGAATCTGTAAAAGATTCTCTTCGCAGAGGAAGCTGCTGAAGAGAAATTCAATCTGAGAACATAAGGTTGGGTTACAGTCTTATGCCATCACAGCAGAAAGCTCAACTTACAGGTAAATAAGTGGCACATACTGTAGTTGTATTTTCTTGTATACAGTACTCTGCTTTCTTTACAGGTGAGCTTTCAGTTTGGACTAGGGCTATGTAGAATCATAGAATCACAGAATGTTTTGGCTTGGAAGGGACCTTGAAGATCATCTACTTCCAACCCCTCTGCCATCGACAGGGTCACCCTCCACTAGATCAGGTTGCCCAAAGCCCCATTCAACCTGGCTTTGAACACCTCCAGGGATGGGGCATCCGCAACTGGGCAACCTATTCCAGTGCCTCGCTACCCTCATCGTAAAGAATTTCTTCCTAATGTCTAATCTAAACCTACCCTCTTTTAGTTTAAAGCCATTACCCCTTCCATTATCATTACACTTCCTGTCAAAGAGTCCTTCTCCAGCCTTCTTGCAGACCCTCTTTTATATACTGGATGGCTGCTCTAAGGTCTCCCAAGAGCCTTCTCCAGGCTGAACAACCCCAACTCTCTCAGCCTGTCTCCACAGGAGAGGTGCTCCATCCCTCTGATCATCCTCATGGCCCTGCTCTGGACTCACTCTAATAGATATATGTCCTTCTTATGCTGGGGGCCCCAGAGCTGAATGCAGTGCTCCAGGTGGGGTCTCATGAAAATGGAGTAGAGAGGGAAAACAACCTCCACCTGCTGGCCACGCTTCTTTTGATGCAGCCCAGGATGCAGTTGGCTTTCTGGGCTGCAAGCACACATTGCCGGCTCATATTGAGTTTTTCATCCACCAGCTTCCCCAAGTCCTTCTCCTCAGGGCTGCTCTCAATCCATTCTCCACCCAGTTTTTTTACTGATGTTTGGGATTGCCCCAACCCAGGTGCAGGACCTTGCACTTGGCCTTGTTGAACTGCATGAGGTTTGCACGGGCCCACCCCTCAAGGCTGTCAAGGTCTGTCTGGATGGCATCCCTTCCCTCCAGCGTGTCAACTGCACCGCACAGCTTGGTGTCATCCGCAAATGAAGTTACTGTGAACAGGCTGCATTCAGACACAGCACCACGCATTTAGACACAGCAGCATTTTGCTTATTGGCAGGCAAAATACTCTGCTTCAGTATGTGACTATCTGCAAACAACATGCTTGGTTATAGTCATAGAATTCATATGGTCACATAGAATTCAGTTGCTTTCCATGTCTAAAAACTAATCTTTTGTTGTAAAACAGTTCCTTGCCATTGTTCCCATCAAAGGGAGAAAATAACAGTAAAGTAAGTAATAAAGGTCTGGTTTGTTTTCTCTGCATCACTTTAGCAGTGCAAGGGGACTCCAGTGGGAATGATAATCATGGCCAAAGCCATTACACAGCACAGCTGTAAAATTAGTAAAACAGTCTGAGGCAACAGCTACACATTAGGTCCAGCACTCCTTAAACAGATATTTTTCAGCCCAATCAAATCCCTGATCTGGCTCACTGCACAAACAACTGTGCTGGCAGAAAAGAGCAGTGGGAAAGAGGGGTGGGAAAAGAACTACAGGGTAAAACATTTCCTAAGCCCTCACCAAGATCCCAAATAAACTGATATGAAAACAGATTGGACTAGCTATTTTGTTTTCTCCCGGTCTACTACATTTTGCTTTTGAAGTCTGGGATTTTAATCATTTCTACTCCAATTTTCACTATATGGTTTCACAAGTGATATGAGCAAACTGTTCTATTGTGTGTTTCTAGAGATGTCAAAACTTCATACAGCATAGTTCAGATGTTTGTAGAGACTTTGAACTGAATTATACCACTTCTCACTTTATGTTGCTTGACCAGGGTGAACCATCTCAATGAACCTCTTCACAAACCTTTCTAGACTACTTCATTTGTCTGTCAACAGCTTCCCTTATGACCACAACAATTATAATTGCAACACCCTAGGAGTGCTTTTTCTAAAGGTACTCAGTTCCTCATTTGTGATTTATTTGCATGCATGGTCTCATGCCAAGAATTTGCATGCAATTGTATGGTCTCTCTTTAGGCACATAGCCTGTCAGTATTACTAATTACCTGTAAAATACTTAAGGAAAAAGCTGAGTTTGAACCAGTTCAGTGAATTTACTGAAAAGATAAAGAAGAGAGGAAACCAGGAATTTGTTTCACTGATACTCTGTCATTGAGCAAACAGCTTTTACGCTAAATGGTCCCTGAGAGCTACCAGAGAGTCAGAGCATGTCACGTCAAGTGGATGCAAAGGTGGGATGCTTTTCGGTGCCAATACACCTGCCTGACATGACTTGAGATACCTCTCGGCAGCAGACCAAGAGAGTTGGTGCTGTATCATCAGAAAAGTAAAAGGTCCTCGCCCTCAGAGTTTTTTTTATATTCCTACACAATACAGGCAGGATGACATGGAAATCCTGGCCAAAGACTCTGGGACCAATAGCCACAGCTATGAATCTGGGGATTGAACATTGGCAGTCTGCTGTTCACCATATTTGTCCTGGGGTGGAAAAAGAGTGTTGTCGTGCCTGGTGAAGATAGCCAAGAAACTGGCAGCTAATGTGGTACTATGTGGCACAGGGCATGGCCCTTCTTCCCCAGCCAAAGGACAGAGCCATGGCATGGAAGCAGTCACTCACACAGAAGATGCTGGGGACAGCAATGACACTACAGACACACTGCCCGGTCACATGTAAATGCAGCTGGAGAAATGTGGCAAGAGAAAACTAAACAGGCCTGTCACATGACTTGTAATATTAAATATCCTGCTGTATAACCCTGTCCTAGGTCTCCTTCTCAAGTGCAACAAAAGCAAATAGTCACTGGAAGGATAAGGCAGATGTGAACAGACACACCAAAGAGAGAGCAGAAGCAGCTCTACCTGTAGCAATGACCTTTTCCCTGGATGGACAAGAAGTAAATCTGTGCGTATGCACACACACACACACACACACACCCCAATATGTCCATACTCTTATGATGCTCTGCTTCTTCATTGTTTCACAGACTTTTTGTTCAGAATGAGCAGAATGGGTGACCCAAATGCAGCCTGCTGAACAAGCAAGTACACCTTTGTTTAGAAAAGAAGTGCTATGCCTCTTGCCCAGAGCAGCACTCAGAAATGGGACCCAGGAGTTTCCTACCACCATGGCAGAAGCTGGCCAACACTTGTCTTCTCAATCTTATTTAGTATTTCCTGCTCAGGAGAATGATCTAAAATATCCCCTAATTTAGCAACATTTTTATAAAGGTTCTGCTACTACATTTCCTGTCTGGGAGAGTATGGCTGTTTTTGTATTTCCAAGACAACAAGTCAACAGCCAAAGTTGCCTCCTCAGACAAAAGCCACTGGCCAGGTATCTCTAGCTCACTGTTGCTATTTTGTTTTGCTTTTGTCTGGAGTATCCTTTCCTCTGGTGCATCATTTATTATTACATTCTCCACTATAGATACCTGATATACCCCTGGCAGCAGAAAATCAAAGGAGGCATTTCCCAAATAGGTGGCAGGCCTTGTGCATCTGTTAAGACTGACTCCATTCCTCACCAGAGAAAATCAGACCCAATTTATGCTCTTTGAGCAGAGTCTCGCATCACCGTAAAATCCCAGAGCAATTTGTCTAACAACTGCCTGTTACATTCAGCTTTTATTACTGGCAGGCTTGCAACCCTCAAAGGAAGAGGTTTCTGAAATGTGCAGTAGAAGAGCTCTTTCCACATCCCCCAGGCAACACAAAACCTCCACCACATGCATAGCGAGGGCCCCTTTCTCTGTAGTGGGCCTCTGACAGCTCAGCGGCCAGAATTTAGTGACCAGCAACAGCTTGTGACATTGTTCCACCTAATTTCAGCTCTAATCTGCATGCATTCCCAGTCAAAATGTCCCAGCTTCCAAAATTTCCCACTGCTCAAAGCACTTTCAAATGTCATGTAATCCTCAGTAATCCCTGTTAAACCTTGCAGGATGTTGCTCTGCTCTTTCTACCCAAAAAGCTGCACAACTCACTCCAACACCGCTGGCTGTGGAAGAGCATCCCTACCCTTCCTATGAAAGCCCCCTGCACCCAGCTGACACCTTCCTGCCTCCTGCAGTCTTTTAATTGCCCTGATCCCTCCTTGCCTTGATGTTTCTGAGCTCCCCAGCTCAGGATCTGCTGCTTTCTGACTATGTATTTGCTCTGGTTGACATCAAGTGCAGCACTCTGCACTGCTGCTTTACAGGCACCCTGCCCAGCTGGGGGCTTGGGCCACCCTGCCCCATATGGCTCTTCTCATCCCTGGACAGGCTTCTGCTGCTCATCAGGCTCCCACACAGGCTCCATTGCACCTATTAGGGCTCTTTAATCCATCAGTACCAGACAGGCACACATCAAGTCCAAAACCTTTCTCTTTGAAGGTTAATAGCCCCAAATCTGCCTTCTCTCCTTCAAACCAGACTCCTTGTAGCTTAATAATGGTGCATTACCTAGGAGATGTTTTCTCACTCAACCACTAAAAGTATTTCAGGAGTAAAAAGCAAGCAGAGAGGTCTGCAGCTTTGTCATCCCTAAACCTCGTAGCTGCACAGTACTGCCTGTGCTGCTCTTTGTCCACTATTTCCTCCCCTTTCCCTCGGGGATGCCCATCCCACTGCATATCCCCGCAACATTTTCAGCATATATAGGTCAGTGCACATAGACGCACACCCACATTCAGCCTGGGATGTGGATGGCATTACTGGAAGTGCAAACAGAGGCAGACAAAGCAGCTGGGGTTACTGACTCCCAGAGACACCAGCTTTCTCCAGGCTTGAAGTGTTTTCCTGGGCCTACGCAGAGACTGAGCTACAATAGCTGGTCTCGGGCTCTTTCTTTGGCTGCTCATTTGTCAAATTTGAGGTCTGCAGAAGCAGCCAAGTAGAAATAATCACTTTTAAAGAAAACAAGAAACAAGAGTTTTTTGATGACCTAAGGATCCCAGGAGGCAACTTGTTGACCGGTTCACTCTTTCTCACCCTCTTGCAACATCATCTCAATTGCTTTGAATCAAAACTTCAAGGATTGTTTGGGAATTCGGGTTAATTATGCCCAAGAAACCTCCAACAGGTTATTCGGTAAAAGGGTGCACAAGAGGTGGTTCTGCCAGTCCATCCGGGGGGACTGGGAAGGCTCTGCAGGCCTGCTGAGGGACACTGATGCGTTTATCCTGGATGTAAACACAGAGGGAAGTAAATTGTCTGAAAACAAAACATGGAAAGCCGTAAAGGATGTAGCTACACCCAAAAGGCGTCAGAGATGAGGCAACTTTTAGGTTTGTTAGGCTTGCAACAGAAAGCCTACTGTACTCAGCCAAGTGACTGAGTTCAGAGAGGCCCAGCAGGCCAACCCCAGCCAGGCACATGGGACAACCCGTCCTGGACCCCTTCATATTCTGCCAGGACCCCAGCGTGACCAGTACCCCTGCTCCTGACCCCTGGCAATATGGTTAGCATAACCAACAATACAACAAATATCCATAATATGTAAGTGGGCTGTCAATATACACCCCTGCCCCCTTCTCTCTCTCCCTCTCTGGTGCCAGGGTGGAGGGACATCCATAGTCAGGGTGATAAAGGGCATTAGTGTTATCAAGACCCAAGTGCTGAGTCACCAAGAGGGTATGGAGAGCACCAACAGACAGGGTGGTTGAGCCCATCAGCATCATCAATACCCAGGTTGCCAGGAGATGGTGACACCCGCCCTGAAACAGGAAGGCATAACAGCACAGGGAGCACTGTCTATAAAACCAGGCAGCAGCAAGCCCTAAGTGGGACTTAGACCAGAACTGCTGCTGGACAGCAAAACCAGTGATCCCCCGGTGGCCAGGGATGCTTCCACTGTTGTCGTCTTCCTCTGAGGGCTGAGTGACTCATGTTCTTTTATGTAAAGCCTGAGTCTAGGTTATGATTGTATTGTGCGTTGGTTGATAAGAATTTGACATGATCTGCAGGGGGTCTGTCCAGGTGACTGAAAAGCCTGTGTATCTGAGAATCCTAGAAATTCTGTGCAAATACAAGCTATTCTAAGTGCTAGAAATTGTAGATGATAAATTATGCTGATAGTTAATTTATTCTTTTATGTAATAATAAATCTCTAATTATAACCACAGCCTGTGGAAAGTCTTCATTCTGCCAAGGGTCCCTAAAGAACCTGCCTGTCCTACCTACTGTTGGGTGACACCCAGGAAGGAGACCAACTGCCAGGCACATCCAAAACCTTGGCCTCAGTGGTCCTGTCACCTCCATACACCCTCAGATGAGCCACTATACCCTGCAGGCTTCCTCAAACTCACCCTTGACTGCTGGCATGGCTGAAGCTGAAGGCTCCCAAATTTAGTCTGGGACAATGCAAGGTTGGGGGGGCGGGGGGGAGCACAGGAAGTCAGATCATATGCTGGGAAAATAAGAAACTCTCGGGTTTCTCTGGGAAACAATGTTCTCAGATGAAACAGATTGCCATCTGAACATGCTAATGATGGTCCATCTGTTTTCCCTCAGTAAGAAACTGGCCTCAATTGCAAGCTCTTGGTAAAGATCCCCAGTCCAGGACGAGGTTCCACCCCAGCAGCAGTGAGGGTTTGGAGGTGGGTTCTAATCTCAGCGCACATGAATACCAAGTGGTGGCCTTCAGAATGAGGTACCAGCCATGACTTGCATTCCAGCTACCTCTGAGACCAGCAGTGAAACCAGAAATAGGATTGGTGGGGACAACCTCCCCATTAGGAGGGAAGTGTTTGCCTAGGAATGAGCCTGTAGAATAACCTTGCTGTTGAGTGACCTGTCTAGGTCTCACCAGTGAACACTTGCATGGCTCCCAAGCATTTAAAAATAGAACTAATAATATTTTTCCTTCATCAGTTCTAGGCGGTAGCAGTAATGGTTGATTAGTTTTCTTGTTAAAGGGTTACCAACATGCAATTCTGGAGTTTTCAGATAGACAATCAGATCTTGATTAATTTTGGTCATGTAAATAAAATTCTTAGGATTATTTTCAAGCCTATTTAACTCTCTATATAAACACAGCATTATTTTCAAATTTCAACTTCCCTTGCCCCAACTAAAAATGTGTTTTCATACACATGGCACATAAAATGAAGAGTTTTTGTGGAAATATTTAAAATTCACTTTTACAGACAAAGCAGGCATAGAAAACCTCATCTAAAAAAATCTACTTCTTCAGATTAGAAGGTGCAAACTATAAGCCTTGGAAACAGCATTCATCCTGCCAAAATAATTTCATTGAAATCACTCTGTTTACTGGATAATTATAATGCACATGCAGAAGATTAAAGATGGGTGGATGGAAGGATATCAACTGTGCAGAGCTTGGGAAAGAAACCCAGATTCTGGCTTTGGAGAGTTCATTGGAAATTCTTGGTGAGAATTCTTATTTCCATCATAAAACCAGAAAACAGACACCTTCCAAACACACTGGATGCGCTGCAGCTGCCTATGCCCACAAGTACATGTACTTTGGGAAGAGCCCAGACTACCAGGCTTCTGGGCCAAGGAACAAACAAACAGCAACAGAAATGTTTCTGGGCAGAGATGGACTCTTGCCTGGAGGACTGTGGGCTTCCCTGGCAGACCCAAGCATCCTCAAGGCAAGATGTGTTTCAAGAGCCTGCAACATGCCAATCTAAACATAAATCCTTGATTCATCTCTCCTTGCACAACTTCACACTCATGCTTTCACTGAATGTTCCTGAATGAAAAGGAAAGGTTCTTGGGGAAAAAAAGAAGGCACATTTTCCAAAATTAAATCAAAGCAAGTGTATGAGGAAAGTGTATTCACAGAAACATCCACTCTACAAAGACACAATTTGTCTCGCTCCTCGTTAGCCTGTAACTTTATTACACAGTATGCAGGGGAGGGCCAAGGCACAGCTAACGAAGGATCTGAACAGTGACAAAAAGCAAATGAGGGAAACAAAACTGAAATGTTCTTCATCAGAAAAAAATACAGTCAAAAAAATTGTAAAAGGAAGAGAATATCTGATTAATAGGACAGGAAGAAAATTCAAGAATCAGTTCAATAGCAAGAGGAAAAGATCTGGGGGATGTTTTTTTTCCACAAGCAGTAAGTTTGAGGAAAAAATGGAAAGAAAAAGAAAATTCAGGTTGAATTCAGTTAAATTCTTGGCTGAAAGGAGAGTACAGGAAAGATTTCTGAAAATGGCAAATCCTTCCATTCCAAAAGTTAGCAAATAAAATTTTGCAACTTACCCATTCAAAGTGTCATTCAACTGAAAAAGAGGAGGAGAGTTTAAATCATCAGAGCACAAAACATTCCATTTAGGTACAATGAAGCATTTTGGTTCATTCAAGGTTTTGGCACGATAGATTTTTTGGTTTTATTTTGCCAAAGAAAACTTTAGCAAATTCTGACCCAAGGCAAGATATTTTTTTTCCTGCTTTTTGGTTTGGCCTCTAAACAAACAAAACCCAAACAAACAAAGAACAGTATTTGCCTGGATCTATTAGGGTCATTGAATGAAATTATGCCAAGGTAACATCATTTTATCATACCAAAATGAAGATGCTGAAGCATCAGTTTAATCCAAAACAGCTGTGAGCTGTTTTTATATTTCTTTCAGCTGTCAGCAAGCATAAGAACTGCATAAAGGTATACACGATGAACTCTGGAATATAATCTATTTGTCTAGAACCCAAAGACAAGGGAGGTTTTCTCTCCCTTTGCTTTATTTCCTAAACTCCTGGCCACACAGACCAATAACCTACAATTACTTGGACAGACAGTTGATCCCCAAAACTTTTTTAAAAATTGACTTCACTGACAAACAGCATTTGTCTTTTGCTAGCACCAGGTATTGTCTTGGCCTTCACAGGTTATTTATCGGTGCAGCACAGCAACATACCTCATTTCAAAAGACATAAGTCATTATAGCTGT
The DNA here is from genome assembly GCA_013399115.1 of Anseranas semipalmata. NCBI lineage: Eukaryota > Metazoa > Chordata > Aves > Anseriformes > Anseranatidae > Anseranas > Anseranas semipalmata. Next base: position 80,218 of record VXAA01002485.1, read on the forward strand.
AAAGTTATCTGAAGTCCTTTCAAAACTGTGTGCCCTCACTTTTAATGCTGAATGTCCTCCAGGAAGCAAGATGTGATGGTTCATAAGGCAGGCACAGCCTCCTGCTGCTCTGTCTGCTCCCATTTGCACAGCTCCTATGGTCATTCCTGCCACCATTGAGGCCACCGCTGGGACCAGTGAACTGCTGCCAGCATCAGAAAGAGCAGCATGAGGGGAAACATGCTTTGGACCCTTTCACGTATTTGGCAAAACTAAATTTCAGGGCTCATTTCCCAGAGAAAAACATCCCATATTGTCTTCACCAGAAAATATATGCACACAGAACAAAGGAAAAATGAATGGCAGCTAGCAGAGCTGTTAATGAAACAGGAGTCCTCACAGCACTCCTCTCCCAGCAACAACCTGTCCCTGCCTAGGCAATGATCCATGTATGGGCCTTGAGGGGCCAAGAGCTTTCAGACCAGGTAAAGAGCTGCTTCATGCCTCCTTCGTGCTCCCTGTTGTGAATCCATCGGAGAATGGTTCCATCTAACATGTGAATAAATTAATAAAGTAATCACCAAAAAAAGAGATCATCTAAGTAAAACGCCCAGTCAAACCTGCTGGTTAGGTGCTTCATGAAAACTTCAGTAAAGCACAGTGCGAACTATAGCCAAAACAGAAATAGTCTTCCCAACACAACAGTAAACAAGAGAAGCAAAGGAGCAATAACAGAAATGAATTAATTAAGGGCAAGAAGCATTGCATTTTGATACTCATGCAAGAACTTAGGAATATTATTTTTATACTGGCACAAAAATTGTAACTAGAGTAATATAAGATGCGATATTTTCAGTTGTTATTAGCCTATGAGACAGCACATGTGACATCCAAGCACTTTGACAATAATATTAAGACTTGCTTAAGACCACTGGGAGGGGATGAAGTGATTTAAAACAGCATCTTATGCTCTGGTGAAGCTCAAATTAGTATGCTATTGTGTACTAGAAAGGTCCAAAGATGAAGCAGGGTAAAAAAGGACTTAATAGAAAAATGTCTGCTTCTTAAAATTTAGTAGGATGGCAGAATAACTTCCAGATGTGTAATGGTACATATTGTAAATTTCTCTTTAGATTTTATAGAAAAATTCCAGGCAGAACATGGTTAAAGCAGAAATACTTTGGTCAAAAGGCAAAGACACCATAGCCAGTGGCTGAAACGTGGCTAGAAGACAACAAGGTATTGGGAAAAAGATTTTACAGAAAACACCAAGAAGCCAGGTTACACACACATGCTCACATCCTCACTCCTGTTCCTACACCACTGTAAGCACTCATTCCCCAAAAGAACAAGTTTAGATTTAGGAACATGATGTTATGTCAATTTATTGTCTATCACAGGCACACACAACAGGTAAGGTTTTCACTTCAGAGCTTTCAGATTTATAATGGAAAAAATAAGTCAAAACTGTATACCCAGGCTACCCCTGTGATTCACCCACCATGGGTCTGGTAACCTGGACAGCTGCTTTACAAGAAATCCTAAATAAAGGATAAGACTATTATTTTTACTTAATGAACTTGTCTCTTTTGAAACTGAGGAGTCACAGGTAACATCCTTAATGCAGGACTGAAAGCAGAAGACAATTTCACTTGTTAAATCAACATAAAATATGAATANTCACTTTTTAAAAAAAAAAAAAAAATGAAAATATATTAAAAAAAAAAAAAAAAAAGAAAGAAAACTTGCTACTATTATTCTGTAAGCAACCTTGATTTGAGCGTTAAGGACCCACCCAGCAGCACCAGCATCTATTCCCAGCATTGCCATGAGCTAAACAGCAGGAGAGTTGAGTTTGGAGACCTTCCCTTTAGACAGTGGGCTTGCCAAGACTAAATGATCTCTGCTTCCTTCAATCTGGAATCAGAGTTTTCTGTCTCCCAGATGTACTTTGTCCATGGTATTTGTTCCACACAGCTTGCACGGTCCCACTGGAATGGGATTGTCACTGTCTGCTGCACAGAAGATGCACTGTCACCCCGACAACCTGCCTACTTATCTATGTTTGCTCTGAGGACCCCACTTGGAAGCGCTGCAGCAATGAGCTGCATTTAAACTGTTGCTTACAGCAGCTGAAATATGTTGAAAATAGGCATAAAGGCAACTTATACTCTTATTCATGTTGCTCGTCTTCCATGTTGAGTCAGCCCAGAAGGAACCCTGCTATTTTTCCCAAGAAGAATCCAGGAGTTTTTCCTTTGCTTTGACAGACTCCTCAATCCCCTAGGACGCATTCGCTGTGTGGATGCAGCCTTCCCTGAACCCACCTGCCCTTCAGTGAGGGTATCAGGCAGACCAGACTGCATCCCATGAGGGCAGGTGGGACCTGAAGGCTTGGGCTTAATTTGGGGAGGCAAGAACAACAAAGATGAGCACGTGTTGCTGGAGATACAGAGTGACGTGGTCTTCAAGGCACTGCAGGACCAGTCCACTGAGTACAGAGCAGATGTTGTCCAAGTTAAGCATGTGAGTTGGTATCTGCAGTTCTGAGACTAGATTTTAGGATCTTTGTGCCAAGAAAAGCATCTTCAAGTCTGTAACACTGAGGTATATATATATAAAAAAGCTACAGCTTCCAAATGTGACAAAAATCTCTATTATAAATTATGCATTAGCTTTCTGTGCAAAGTCTTTCAGGTGACAGAAAAGCAGATGGTTTTCAAGTCATGTGTACATATGTTTCTCAGCATAAGAGATACCCGTGGAAGCTTCTAGGCAGAAAGAACACAGAAAAGATCAGACAAAATCTTTTCAAAGAAGAAGAGGAAAGCGCCATGCCAGTCTTTCAGTGACAATTAAAAAAAAAAAATTCAAATACTGAAAAAGTTACCTCAGCATATTTTTAAAGCTGAGTAGAAGTTTCCTGGTATGAGACCCAAATCAATGTATGAGGCTTTGTGTCTTTTTTCTTTTTAGCGTTTTTTGAGCAGGTTGTTACAGGGGCCCCTGAGAATACACCCATAGGATGACAGCAGAGACTTTGAAAGCATGGGCATAGGACAACACCAGAGATACAAACACAAATCACAAACGGTCAAGGACTGGTCACTAAAGGAATGCAACTCTGAGAACTGGGCAGGACTTGTTTCAGAGTGTAACAAAGAAACCATAAAAAAAGAGAACAAAGAACATGTATCAATTAGAAATAACCCATCTCCTATATGGTGAAAATGCAAAGGAGGACGAAAAGGAGGAACAAAAAAGCCCCTGCATGACTGGGGACACAGCAAGAGCTGAGCAAGAGGAGGTGCCCCTGCACTGTGCCATCATGTCCCACCCAGGAGGTAATGGCATCATGCCTGGCCAATATCAACGCCGGGGTACTCAATCCTCTTCTGCAGAGAAGTAGCACTGCCCTACTGAAACCCAGGCACCGTCTACCAGGTGTTATCTTTTAAAATTCTAGTTTATTTAACCCCTAGACAGAGTACAGAGCTTTGTACACAGGCACACATGTGCGTGTGTTAGTACATGTTTTCTGCTCCAGCCTTCCTGCACAACACGGTGATTGAGACCACAGCACCAAGTTGGACTAAACTCAGACGCAATCAAGTTGCTTGCTAAAACTTTAACTAAAAATATGAAATAGTTAAAACCACAAAACCTTTAAATGCATAAACATGTCTAAAATGGTATAAAATTTCAGTTAATGAGTAAATAATTCATTACACAAATACTTCCTCAAGATGCATTTCCTCGCTAGAGGAACTCCTGAAACGAAGCTTGGCAAATTCAATGGAACTATGAAAAGAATGGCATTAATTCCAGAAGGTTCTGAGTTTAACAGGTTTCTAACTTAACATGAGATGGGAATTATTATTCTGTCACTCTTTCTGGAACGATATTAAGATTCAGATGCCGAGCGTGGCAATCGAGTGCAAAGGCTCGCTGTACACCAAGCAGCTCCTCGCTGCACCTGTTTGCGATCGATTGCCTCATTATCATTTTGCACAGCAGGAGAGAACGTGGCTAAATTCTCCTTCAGAGAAAACTGAAAATTCACTGGGCTTATTAATGTCCCTTTCATCTGCAGCCTGGCGTGCTGCTTCCTGGGGACGAGGCAGCACAGTGCTGCCCTAACAGGGAGCTTTATTGCCCTGTGCTGGATGGCAAAGAACTGCATCAGAGAAGTCTCCAAGCTACCAAGACAGCGAGTGCACATGATGCAGCATGGAAATGAGAAGCCATGCCCATACTATGATTTTTTTTCTTTTTTTTCCTCCAAGGGGTAAATCTAATAGGGAGCCAGGTGGAGTAAGGAGGGGAAGAAAGCAGGAAAATCATGCGTTTTTCATGTTTTCATCCCTATTTTAATCTCTGAAGCCAGATGTCCTCCATGTTGCAGTGCACGGAGTCAGAATTTGGGCTTCACAGTGGGGCTTTTTGCTTCTGGGGCAAGTGAGGGCTAGATGCTTGGCACTGTCTTCAGAGCTATCAGGAGGGCTTTGGGCACCCCTCTGGGTGCTCCGCACAGTTAACTTGGGGAGCGACTTTGAGCTGCAGCCTACTGTCCTCTTGGAAATTAAGCTATTACAACCAGAGCACTGTAAGACAAAAGCCACTGTGGAGATACTAATTTCATCGGTACTAACATTCCTCCTGACAGTAATTGCAACCCCTTATCTCTATTTGGTTTTTGCATGCAGCTGAAAATAAAATTTATTTGCAAATAGGGAAAGCTTGGCAAATAGTCAAATGTATTCACCCCAAAGAGCTGTACATAAGAATCACACGTGCAGAGGTTGGTAACCATCACACGGAAATAGGTGACCAACCACATACCCCAAAACAGCAAATACTCAGTGAAGTGTCTGCAGCGCTGGAATATCTTTGCATAAATTATTCACAGAATAATTTTGAATATATGCAACGATAAGGCAAGTCTGAAGAACTCTGCACATGTGCATTTTTCCTTTTTGTAGAGGTTGTTTTTTTGTTGTTGTTGTTTTGTTTTTTTACACTTATTCTGCTGCTCCCCTTAATTCCTTTTCTTCCCAACAGCCTTTGCAGATAAACATAACGAAGTGTCCCTCTCCAGCAGGGACCCGTATAAGTCAGTCTAACCAGTTCTGAACAGTAAGAGCAGTGGTTTATACAGGCAAAACAGTTAAATGTGTATTCTTTTGTTACAACAACTGCCAGTCTGTCATTAGCCAATCTCATCCTCTTAATGCTGAAAATACTTAAGGAAAATGAATGCTGAGACTTGACTTACTTTACTCCCAACCAGTGTTCTGGACGAGCTTTTGGTTGCCTAGATCCTTCACTAACCAGTCCATAGCAATCTGTCGCTTGCCCAAGAGCTGCTCACCTCTATGAGTTAAGATGAAATACCAAAGGACACTAACTCTTAAGCACCTGTAAGAACATCTCAAAGGCCAAAAGAGAGGCATTTTGACACCACTATGTATTTATTGTGATTGATTCACCATTATAGAACTGGTACCCCGCAGTAATTTCAGTCCTTCTGCAGACTGAAAGGATGCAAGAAAAATAAGTATTCCCTGCTTAGAGTTCAAAGGGAGAGGATGAGGATTCTGTTGGTTTATCACGACCACAGCATTTATTCTATTCTGACAAGTGCATTAATTTAAGTCAACACATCTTTAGGGGAGGAGGTATGAATCAACCAATTTCATTTTATTTATATTCAATAGTAAGAAAAAAACATAGATGACCAAAATCTGGTACCAATTTTCCTCTACTGATTCTCCAGCAACAAGTAAAGAATACAAAGTGTTTTGTGCAGGGTTGTATATTCTCCTACAAATGTTGTTCCCTGTGGTATGTATGCACAATGAAACAAAGAGGAAGCAATGCTAGTTTGTGCCTGAAAGAAGAGACAGAAAATTATTGTCTGACAGGTAGAAGAGGACAACCACAGAAGGGGAAGGTGGCAAACAGCAGAGGTCATATGAAAGTAGTAAAACAACCAACAACTTCTAAGAGGTTTCAGGGGCAGAAGCACTCTGTTTTTCTTTCAGTAAAGCCCTAAGCAGAAAGTCATTAGCTTGTGGCCACATGCAATCCTTATTTTCAATGCTGAACTGCATCCAAATGTATTCTTATAACAAGTGTCTCAGGTTACATCTATATGGCACGATACCAGGCCACACAGAGACCCTGAATGAACTCACTCAAAGAACTAAAGCCCCACTGAGAAGTGTATTAAGAGCATCACTTTATCCTGGCTAGACGGCTTCTAGTCCTGAGAGGACAATTGAATATAAATCTCTCAAGCTCTAGAGAAAAATGTAGCCATTGAACAGTCTCTCCTAATCCCTCTTAGCTTGTGTGCCATCTGCATGGTGCGGTAGTTTTCCATCTAGACAAACTCATCACTGCCTTGACTGATGCTGAATGTTTCTTTTGTATGACTAACTTACAGACTTAGCGATGTAGGCTTTATTTCAATTATTCTGGGAAGATGCATTTAAATAATAATAAACCCCCTCAAACAGTAAGTGGATCCACAGAAGCCAACAATAAAAATCACCTCTGATCTCAATATTACAAGAATTTCATCTTTATAGCCAAAAACATCCTTTAAAACAAGACAGAAAGGTCAAATTAGCATCAGGAACCATGTAGTCCTATTTGCAGTAAATTTATGACTTCCATACCTATTAGGTACGACAACTTCACAATTGTTGATATGTACATTTATCAAGTATATGAATCATCCCATCCACATTTTTCAGCTACAAACTCAAATGCCCCTCAGAGGATGTCAAGATACTTAGCATCTAACCTTAACCAATTTCCACGGAAAACAAATAGGTGTTATAACTTGAAGAATCTGACACTAAATTATTTCCCTCAAGTCTTATAAGTACTCAACTGCAGAACAGAAAACTGAATCCAATTTCCCAAGCTCAAGGCTGCAAGGCTAGTAATCTCTGGACAGGTTCCTTCTCCTGAGTGTTAAAGCAGCAACTTTGAAAAAGAGCCACGTGGTGAGCATTGGCCAAGCCCTTGACCTTGTCATGGCACAAAGGACCAGTAGAACTTCTTGGAGCAGGCTCTGAGAAGAGGGCTTGCTGTACAGAGTCAACACTTACCGTAGGATCTTATTGCTCAGAAGAGCTTGCATGGGTAATTATTGCTACAGAAAGTATCACAAATAGAGATTTTTTATTTATTTTTTTTCCAAAATCTCTTCCACTGTGCAAGTGTGAGTGAACTCAATGCTAGCACAGCCTTGCCAGGAGCCATGGTGGCAACTCCATGACCTCTGTGCTTTGCAAGCATAGGCACATGCTGGTCTGTTACCATCAGTCCCACAAGCTTTGCTGTATCACTGCTAAGAACAGCCACTGAGGACCTCAAGGCAAAAGTGAACTGCACAAGACAAGCAGCTTTCTCGAGCAGGCAAGACCTGCAAGTTCAGAGGCAGATCTATCTTGGGCTCTCTGGCATTCCTTTGCTCTCAATAATTTTGTTTTTCCCTCCACAGGCCCCAGAAGATGCTTATTCCCCACCTCCAACCCACAAGTGAGTCATTAAGTAGAAGAACATTTCAAGGTGACCGTTGAGATGTTTTCTATGCTTCCTGCCCTGCTTCTGTGGGCTTTACTTGGGAAAGTGTTGTAAAGCACCAAGTCTGGAAGGGCTCCCATAATCCCTGGAATTTACATGTAAAAATCGTATCAGAATTAGCTCTGCCTTCCTCATCTCTAAAGCATATGTGTGAAACTTTGCATTTGTGGACTCTAGGAATGAGTTCTTTAAATTATTAAAGCCTGTTTACTCAATGTGAACAAGAAATCTGTTCCTCGGTGCATTTACAGGACTATCGAATAAATTCCACAAACAATCCTTAATCTTCGGTTTCCTGCTCCTCATCACAACAGGAGCTTTATTTAAATCTAATTAGCTTGTTTATTTTTAATTGAATTCTTCTCTTATGAAAGGTTATAAAATCTGAATGATTACTTGACAGTGAGTTCAGAAATGACTTAAATGAAGGCTTGATCCCAAGACTGGTGAAATCAAAGTTTCCAATGAATTTTGGATCTGGCCCTGCACAAAATAAATCATGTATAAATATTTAAACATTGCGTAGAAACAGTCTAGAAATACTACTGTCTCCTTATACAATCATTGCATTACTATCATCCGTTACTTCCTCAAAAAGATTTGAAAGATATTTTATTTGGAAACAATTTTATCAACATGTCTTGTACACAGTACACTTTCCCCATCACTTTGTTTCAATTACTACTACTATTATTAATAGTAATAAATCACAATTAGTTGTTATGGAAATAATTAAGTCTGCAAATAAAAGATTATGACTGAGCTTCCCAGGCAAATAAGCAGTAAGTATCAGGAACAGATTAAACTAACAATAAGTTTATTTCCGTGTAAGTCATGTAATCAGTAAAAAGAAAAAAAAAAAGAAAAGAATAAAAACAGAACTAAATCACTCTATATCCAGCATTTCCCGGTGTCTTCCAGGAGACATCATGGCTTCTAGAGTGCTTCACTTCAAAATCTGAGTATTTATTAAATTACATTATAGCTATCCCAAGGGCCTGGCACTAACATGTTATCACACCAATATGGTTACCACTGATAGTAATACCAGACAAAGACAAGCACTAAGTGTGCTGTCTGTATGCACAACTTCATATATGCACTTACTGAAATATGGTTGCAGAGTTAGAGGCAAACATACACTAACATTGACACAGGTGTAAGTTTTAGTGGGTGAAAAAGCCTTGAGCTATGAGTGTGACTGTACAAGGCTGACAAGAGTACTTAAGAAGGGCTGCTAACAGAGCTTCTTCATGATCTAGGCAGAAGATTGTTTCACCTAGCCATGCCCAAAACACACAAGTATTTCTGAAAGTTAGGTGGCAGATGGGAGGCAATCCCTTGGGAAAAGATTGAAATCAACATTTTGATTAAAATGCCTTCTAAATGGAACCACAGAGAATAAATTAGATGTTAATGTTATACCCAGAAAGAATCCCAAGCAACAAATTTGGTTAAACATCTTTCACTGCACAGAGAAAAGACTCTTTGAGCTCATTTAAGTATGGGTGGATAAAAGAACAGTTTTATTCTTAGTTCTGTCTCTAAATTAATTGTAATTGTGTTGTCAACATTTAAGCTACGTAAACAAATTCTCATTTACATTTACTTTCATCTTTACTGCTGTTAAGTGTGATTTCAGGAGCACTAGAAAGCAATGAGGTTTGGGTGCATTAAGCCTCGAAGCTCCCTGTGCAGGCCACAGCAATGCAATCCCCGGGGTCTCCAGAAGGAAAACACTGTGCTCTTCTGGAAGCCAGAGGGGTCGGGGCCAGTGCTGGCCACTCACAGTGCTTGCACAACAGAAATGTCCATCCGCATCCAGAATTAGGAGAGGTTAGCCCCTGTAGCAGGACACCTGAGAAGACTACCAGCACCCTATGGTCTTACGGTGAATTTGTATGGTGGGGCCTTATTCCTCATGAGGTTTAAGAAGTCATCCTCCCCATTAACTCTTTCCTCCTTCCTAACTTGCATGCTTAGTGCTAATGGAATAAAGTATAGTCTCTCTCTCCTTCACAAGGTGGACTGCATGTGGTCATGGCCAGAGTATCACATAATAGCACTCCAAGTGCAATTCATGTTCTGCTAATTAGAAGATGTTCTCAGCACCTCATGAAAACAGAAGGAATTTTAAAATAATAAAGTCAACAACTGAGATGCAACAGAGTACTGCTAAGCAAACCTGAGATTTTGAACTTCAAAGTAATAGCAAAGACCTTTACAGGCAAAAGCTTGAGGAAATATCTGTAGAAACAGAGTCCTTTTCTTTCTCTATAGTCTGGATAATGCATCACTTCAAGCTAAAGACTGTTCAGACTTTCCAGCTCATGTGTGTGATATAGGAGTATCACAGCCCTGATTTTTTCAGAAGTATTCAATATCCACAACTTCAACTAAACTCAGCAGCGCCTGGATTTGCCGAGCTCCTCTGAAAAGCTGACCTTGTATTTCTTCTCTCCTTTGAGCAGGCTTTGCAGCACAAAACAGATTGAACAAATATAGAGAAAAATACATATTTACAGCAGTCCAACTTTCAGAAATTCTGAACAAGGCAACATATAGTGTTTTGGCTGATTGCAAAATGATACTTCAAAGAAAAAAGCCTACATCTGACCTTCTACTCCAAAATGGAAACATTTTTTGAATCATGGAATTTCCTGGGAGGGTGGGGGAAAAGAAAAAAAAAAAAAAAAAAAAGGAACCTCTGGTTCCTGCCTCTGTTCTCACCAGCCTTGCTCCTGCTCAAGCATGAAACCTAGGAAACCCAGTCATTGCCACACTCCCCCTTCACATCTCCTGGTCTTGCCAGGTGGCTCCAGCTGTGCTTTGTGCTACAGAAAAAGAGGCTCAGCTGCTTCTGTTGCTGAGCACAAAGACTGATAGTTTAGCACATTCAGCTGCATTAGAGATTTATGATTGCATTGGTATAAGATCCCTGCTCATGGGCCATTAAGCTTTCTCTTTCGTATCTAGAGCAGATAGGGAATTTTGTATGACAAAAGAAATGCCACATGAAAAAGTTAATTTGAAAGCTTCGCTAAAATGTACTGTCTTGGGGAAAAAAGTCCAACACCTTTGCATTTTGGTTTATCAGAAGATACTCAAATGTTTTCATGTTACTCTGATGGCAGTCTGTGATTACCTGAATTTCCATAATGCCTTGAGAGAGCTGTTGTTCAAATAGCTGAAGTGCACTCCCCAACACAAGCTAAGCTTTTTGATGAAAGTAACTCCCATGATGAACCCATTACTTAGGACAAAAACAATGTTAAAATACTGGAAGCCCTCCAAAGAAGAAGCTTGTTCCCTACCACCACCATCTAGCTCAGCTTAGAAAGATTTTTCTCTTAATGGAGATTCACACTTTCATCAGTTGTTTTCAAAGCAAACAGGTTTCGTGGATCTTGGATAAGATCTGTTTAGAGCCTCCAGCATCACAAGCACATTCCTATTGTCAGTACTAAATGGCTGCAAAATCTCACTTCAAGACTGAGCTTTCTTCAGTAGATGAGCAAGCCATGTTTTCCATGGATTTAGCTGGAAACCCCCTGAAGAATCATTTCTGAAACTTTTACAAGCCTACCCAGTGCACAGCCAACCACAGTATTGAACATGAAAATCTTTACCATGCCCTAATAGGAGCAAGTAGCAACCATATTTATACCCAGTTAGTCTGAAGATAAGACCCTGAGGTTCAAAGCTGAGGAATAAACTTCTACATTGGAGTGAAACTCAGTGTAAACATTTATTTTCTACTTTAAGGATGCAAGAGTATCATCTGATGGTGTAATCCCATCTGAATTGTCATCTTATCTGAATTTAACTGCCTAAAAACTAGATGCTGAATCTCAACTTATCATCTAGTCTACCCCCTGCTGTCTGCAGAGAGACACAAGCATTTCTAGAGGTGATTCAGTCCACCTATCTGGGATGCCTAGACTAAGTACCTTAACTTTTAGCAGCTAAAGTTAGGTCAGGTGACTCTGGACTAATGGCAAGTTACCATCAAGCTTACTCAAGGCAACTTTTTAAATGTATGCGTGGGCACTAGTCTGTTTCTTTCTACACTATAGTGAGTATGCAAGTGTTGGGGCCCTGAAGGCACCGACAAGCTTTAATTGCCCTGTCCAGTTGGTAACCATCTTTCTCTGTAATCCTCTGCCCTCTGCAACCTCTTCCCTCTGGGGCTTGGCTGGCTGTGCTCAAGGTCAGCTCTGATGCACATGGCAGCGGTTTAGCTGTGAGCCCTTGAGGCAAAGATGACTAACCACATACTGGCTTGTTTTAGCAAGAGTGTAGCCAGCAGCTCAAGCAAATCAATCCTCCTCCCTTCTATTTGGCACTTATGAGACCACCTGTGGATTACCACATTCAGTTATGGGATCTCTAGTTAAATAAAGACATTAACAAACTGGAACAAGTCCAGTGGAGGACCACCAGCATAGGAGGACTGGCAAGCTGGATCACATAGCTCCAAGGAGAGGCTGAGGAATCAGGCTTGTTCAGCCCTAAGAACTGGAAAATGCTCAGGGGAGATCTAATAGCTGTCTTCAACAGCCTAATGGGAAGGTGTAGAGTAGACAGGGAAACCTGCTTGGATGTACACAGTGAAAGCACAAGAGCCAAAATCATGAAACAGGTAATGGATAAGTTGCAAGGGAAATTCTAAATGGATATTAACAAAAGCTTTTCCACACTACGTGTGGTCAATTATTGGAAGAGATGCTCGGAGAAGCCACGAAATCTACATCTTTGAGCTCAAAACTCAATTGGACAAAGCCTTGACAACTTGGCCTACCTGACCATGCCATGAGCAGCCAGTGGGGCTGGATGATACCCCAGTGTTCCCTCCACCCTACACAAATCTCTATGCACTTCAGGGTAGACTCTGTTCTCACTAAGTTGATTCCAGTCCTCCTCCAACTTCAGGATGTGCTTTCTATCCATTCCCATTTATGCTTGAAAGATAAACATGCAATTCATTCCAAAAATGGGACAAAACAGTGAGAAGAAAAGATTGCTTCAGAAATGAAGAAATATTATTTCAGCATTTCCCAAACAAAACCAAAGTGTTTTATTTCAGTTAGTCTGGTTCTAGATGTAATGGAACCCCCCAGTTTTTATACATACAAAAATTGTGTAACTTTTGTACTTCAAAAGGACTTTCACAGCTCACCAATACACAAAACTGAACAAAACTCAAAGGTGTGAAAAACAACTAGTCTCCCATAATCACAGGACCAAAACAAGATGGGAAACTTAAAGCCAGTTTTCTACTCTGAAATAGCTCCCAGCAAAGACAGTAAGGAGAGAAGGAGAAAGCTGACAATCTCTCTTGCATTCAAAGAGGCATAAAGCAGAATTACTGAACAAGTGGGGGCGGGGGGAGGGAGGGAGGGAGAGAGAGAGAGAGAGAATTGAATGGGCTGGACAGTGTTCAAGACACCAAAGGTTTTGAATGCTAATGTTCTTGCTGCAATTCCAAACTAAGCCAATTTAATGTGATGACAAACAGCAATAAAACCTAACACTGCATCATACTCCTACCATAACATCATGACACTGCATGTTACAATTTAAAGATAATTAATTTAGTTCATCATAAAAGTTTTGCCATGGTGCCTGGTCTTAAAGTATATCAAGAAGATAAGGAAATTCTCCACCATTGTAGGGTTGGAGATTCACAGCAGTTTCCCTTCAGGGTATCTGAAAAAAAAATTGTACTGCTACTAAAGTATGCTTCCTAGTTTAGCAATTTTAAATCAATTGCTTTGTAGTCTTTATTGCAGTGTTCCTTTCATTAATTGAAGAAGAATATTTATATAATCTCTGACAGTTGCTTAGGTTATTAAATTTACTCCCTATAGAATTTGAATCCCACTACCACAAGGGGCACAGATTTATATTACAAAGGTTTTTATTCTAAATTTTCTTGCTTTGCAGGAAAACTCCACACCCCACTCCTTTCCTCAGAGCATGGGGCTGTCCTATGGCATCTGAGCAACCCTTGGTCTTTGTTCACACTCTTCACACTTAAGCAGGGCAATGCAATCAGTTCCTGAAGTTTGCAGAGCTTGCATAAGACTCAGAGCTAAGTATCTTCAGTCTTCAGACATGTAGTTTCCTAAGCAAGCTTGATTAAAATTTGGATGTTTCGTGAAAGATTTCTTGTAAGAGCTCAGTTAAAGAAATTCCTTTTTAAACTCATGGATAAGTTTCTTGTTTCCTAGGACTACATGAATGGGTGAAGGCATACACTTCTTGAATCAGATTCGAGTCAGGAGGGATTGGTTGACCTCCACTTTGCGTATATCTATCAATTTGTCTTCTTTCTTTTATGCATGATTTTCCAGCTCAACTGGATTGATGGTTTTGATATATTTTCTTCAGAATAAAAATACTATTATCTAGGAAAAAGCTCCCAATATTAATTCTTTTACTACTGTCCAAGAACATTTTGAAGATGAATCTCTCATTTTTCAATTTATCACTTGCAAGACTGTTGAAAATAGGTAGTGCATCTCAGATTGCTAACACCAGCTGAAATCTGTGCTGTCATCTCTTAGCTTTAGTGGCTTAGCCATGCCAGGATAAAAACTAATTATAGATTTTTCTAAATCTGCTGTGGTCATGCTTTCAAACACAGAGTAGCCTCTCTGAAAGCTCCCCAAGCTTCATCTTCTTTTTATCAACTCAGTTGAAGAAACACAATGTTGCAACACAATGACATCAACATAGTAAAGCTCAAATCAAGACTGTATAAGGAGGAAAAGTTGACCATCGTAAAGCAGAACTGGTTTCACTCACTGGAAGTCATACCTACAAGGACCAAGATCCAAATGGCCAAGTGCATTTGAGCACCAAACTTCAAGAGATGTGGCCAGGATTACTTGCCATTACAGGGAGAACAAGGTGTGTGGTTATCCAATCTTCACTGCCTCTTCAGGGCTTTTCTCAGTTTAGTTTTGGATATATATACACACATTCACTTCAGGAACTGACAGCGATTGCGATTCTCTGTCTCTTCATCTTGTCTTACCTCTATGAGTCATTAAGATTTACCCCTCCTTTTTGCAAATGCAAAACCTTATTCACCCAACTTGGCTCTATGGTCACATGATATTCCATAATATTGATGAAATTTACATGAGAACTGAATCTTCAATCTTATCAATGGTTGGTTTAAAACAATCATAGAAATAAACCAAAATGCTCAAAGGCACTTTATATGCACCCAAAAATAAAATATGTTGATGAGTTCATAGGAATTTTCTTTTCAAATATGCACATATAGTCATATAGTAATGATGTTTAAACATGATTTGCACACTATTTTTTTCCTTTCTATGAAATATTTCCTCAGATATTTCTGGAAGCAATTTTAGCTAGTGCTAATTTCTCATGAAATGTGTGAATTTATATTAAATATTTGTTCTGTATCCATCAAGTATCCAGAACATTCAGATACATCCTGTTATTATGTCAAACTTTTGCTAAGCTTTTTTTCTGCTTTATACATTAGTTCATTAAGTATAGTCTCAATTTCTCCCTGCTTAACTTGCCAAGCTTGCATGCTTTCTTCTCCTGTTCATTTAGTCTCTTTTTATGAATTTATGATGCTTTTCTTTCCATTTTAGGTACTCCTCAGTGGTTTTATTTAAGGTGCTGACCTCAATGGCATTATGTACATTATAAATCTAAGCAAATACAAGACTGAGCTCTTTGTTCTTAAGTTATTCAGAGTTTGTACATTCCATTACCTGTGAACAATTTTCCTTAATCATCATTTGATTTATTTTGGTTATTAAATAAATGACTATTCAACATTGATGAAACAGTGTCTCCTTTCTGGGGACAAATCCCAAAGAAACAGTGTTCCGTTACACACTTGAACACACCTCCTTTAGAAAAATAGTATAAAAAAATCTGAGCATGTGTATTCACTTTCTGTTGTTCTTTTCTGATGGATTTATTCCTTTTGTTATATTCTACACCAAGTGTCCTTTACACTGTATGTCATCCAACTATCATCACCCCCACTCTGATTTTTCACTTAGATTAAAAATCCTTCCCTCATTTTCATTGTCTTTTTCTTAAATTACCTTTTACTGAAGGAAATTACACATGATTTTTTTTAAGTTTTCCTACAATGGGCTGCCATTTCTCATCTATTTATGCAAATGGCCACATAACCCAAAGATCCATAAAGTCATATGTTAAATGAGTTGCAAGTAAAACCACCTAAAATCACTTTTGTCCTATTTGAGCTCCTCTTTTCATAGGCAATAATGAAGACCAGCAGCAGACATTGGAAATGATTAGATATACATCACAACCTCAAACTTATGCTCTCAACTGGGCATCTTTCAGAAAAAGAGATTTTAATCAAAGGAGATCTCTTCAAAATGTTCTGCTGGTTTTACCTTCTCTCTCTCTGTTAATACATTTTCCCTAGAATACCCATTCCACTTGCGTGAGATACAAATCTAGACAAAACAGCAACAAAATCAGAACTAGACACCAGGGAAGCAAGAGAGATTGTGACCTGAACAGTTCACATCAACAAAACTTTCCCTTTTCTTTATTGCCTCTAGTTCCTTTGAGGACTATCAAGAGGTTGCTTCTACCTCTCCCTGTATATGCTCCAGGCAAGGAGGAAAGAGGAAAAACCACAACACTGAAAAGAAGCCAATCTTAACAAAATACTTCAGCATATATTTAAGGTTAAGCCCACACATGACTTATCCTGTCTACAGACAAGAATTACTGGATAAAATACAAGGGTCTGTTGACAGCCACACTTGTTTTCCTGCCTCAGTATCTGCAAAGCTTTCACTTTCCACTGATCTTTATCAGCAACATCCATTGTTTTGTATGTGAGCATCATGACTCGCTCTTCAAGATCTTCAGATATGATCTTTGGCTAATTTTCATAGAATGGCTTAGGTTGGAAGGGACCTTAAAGATCATCTGGTTCCAACCCCTCTGCCATAGGCAGGGATGCCACCCACTAGATCAGGTTGCCCAGGGCGCCATCCAACCTTGCCTTGAACACCTCCAGGGATGGGACATCCACAGCTTTTCTGGGCAACCTGTTCCAGTGCCTCACTACCCTCACAGTGAAGAATTTCCTCCTAACATCTAATCTAAATCTCCCCTCTTTAATTTGAAATCATTCCCCCTTGTCCTATCATTATCTGCCTGAGTAAAAAGTTGCTCTCCATTTTTTTTTGTTTGTTTAAATAAGCCCTCTTTAAGTACTGAAAGGCTGCAATGAGGTCTCCCCAGAGCCTTCTCATCTCCAGGCTGAACATCCCCAGCTCTCTCAGCCTTTCTTCATAGTAGAGGTGCTCCAGCCCCCTGATCATCTTTGTGGCCCTCCTCTGGACCTGTTCTAACAGGTCCACATCCTTCTTCTGCTGGGGGTCCCAGACCTGGACGCAGTGCTCCAGGAGGAGCCTCACAAGGGCAGAGCAGAGGGGGACAATCACCTCCCTCGACCTGCTGGTCACCTCTTTTGATGCAGCCCAGGATGCAGTTGGCCTTCTGGGCTGTAAGCGCACACTTGCTGGCTCATGTTGAGCTTTTTGTCCACCAGAACCCCCAAGGTCCTTCTCTGCAGGGCTGCTCTTCTCCCAGTGTGTTCTTCCCCTCTTCTCCCAGTCAGTTCTTCTCCCAGGCTGTTCTCATGTCTGGGACTGTCCTGACCTAGGTGCAGCACCCTGCACTTGGACTTGTTGAACTTCATTCGGTTCACATGGGCCCACTTCTCAAGCTTGTCCAGGTCCCTTTGGACGGCATCCCTTCCTTCTGTTGTATCAACTGCACCACTCAGCTTGGTGTCATCTGGAAGCTGCTGAGGGTGCACTCCATCCCACTGTCTATATCATTGATAAAGGTATTAAAAAGTACCGGTCCCAGTACAGACCGATTTTAGCCCTCTTACTTTGATATCTCTGTGTGTAGAGGGCTACCCACTGAGGAGATTCACCTCTCCATCATCTTACTATCACATTTTCACTAGCCTGGGAGAACAGATGCTAAAAGTCTCCTGCAAGTCTGAACTAAGATGTAGATTTCTCACATGAGCTAATACAAACAACATCAATGACCTTCAGGAATGGCTGGGGTCAAGTTGCCAGCAGTCATAGCTGCCCTCTGTGTGCTCGCAAAGCAGCTTATGGCCTCGTGGAAGTAAATTATTTCTTTCAGTTTTTCTTTTCTTTCTTTGTTGGCAGCTTCCTTCAGTGACCTTTATTTAAAAAAATAAAATTGAGCACAAATTAAGACATCAGTTTCTTGTCTCTGCCAAGACATGTCTCTGCATGACAGGAGGCCCTCTACTGACAGTCTCCAAAAGCAGATGCTTTGAGCATGATTCACAGTGGAAAACAAGAGCAGCAGTGAAGTTACTCCACAGTATAGACAGATGTTAGCAATTAATGCAGTACAACAAACATTCAAAATTATGATTTAGGGGGCTAAAGAGCAAGAATTGCACTAGTCTTCAGGATCACATTCTGTAGGACATAACGCAGGAAAGCAAAATGCCAGTGAGAGGGAGAAACAGGCCAACTACTAACAGCTCTGCCTTTGTAGCATCAGAATTATTTCTGGTTCACCATCAAAAACCATCTGCCCTACCAGAATTACAGGATGAATGTCAGTGTAGCTGGCTGGGGGCTCTCTTACCATGCAGCAGAATGCAAAGATGAAGATATGCTGCATTGTCTGTTTTCTTATGAGCAGAAAGACAAATATACTTCATCAAAATGCTCCAGACCTCTGGTATATTTTCATGGTGGAAATAATTGCAGAACCTGCTTTTCTTTGTAGCTAGAAGTTGTAAAGGCAAGGATTGTTGTAATCAGTATAACAAGTGTTTCTGCTTTTTTACCTAAGAAAAGTCCATTTCCACGGCAAGATTGCTACAGATTGTAGATACTCATCTTTCAAATATGAAAGTATTAAAAGTGTCTGTGGCAAGTAGTGTAGCAACTCATCCTACACCATCAAATGCTTTTTCTGTATCAAATTTGAGTGCTCTTGTGTTTTTTTTAATGACTTCCTGTATATTTTGTACCATTCGTCTTGGGTCATCAGAAACTGATCAGTGTGGGAAACAGCCCAAATAAAGAGAAAATTTTTCACTTATACTTAGCTAACCAAGAAAGCCAACTGAAGTCTTAACTAGCATGTTAAGAAAACATTTTCTTAGGCTTTTTGAAGCAGAGCCTAGATAACTGAAATGTTTATTAACTATAACACAGAGCAGTCTTCCTCAGGCTTTTAAAAGAGACTGCAAAACAATGCTAATAATTATTACATTAAAGCAATTAATTATGCTATATTAATCTTTTTTTTTTTGAGTTATCACCCACTCCAGTCATTTTGTATTCTTGCTTTAAACATTATTAATTTCCCAGGAAAGAAAAAGCCTCAATCTGTTCTGAACTTTTAACAGTAGGCATGAGAAGAAAGGTAGAAAATAGACAAGAAAATACTGGGAAGAAATTACTCCTTCACACAGCACCTTAGATATTATCACATTTATTACATGGCAACGTGTTCTAAAGAGACAAAAATTAAGGCAGAAAGATTTACTGGTATGATTTGGTAGAGCTACTTTTCTCAGATGGTCACTGATAAGAAAAACACAAACGCCACAACATCATTTTGACTTGCATATCTGCTAGCACTTCTCTGATCTAAACTAAAACAATTATTTCAGAATATGGTACAAACTTGTTACAAACTTGAAGCATAAGCAATAGCTATAAAGCCATAGAGAGAGGGAGGAGTGAGTCAAACACCTTTACAAATGATCATGGAAGAAGGACAATTCACATCACTTCAGAAAATCCATGCGTCACTCCAGTGGCACCCAAAGACACAAGTTCAAGGAATAGTCTCCACCTACAAACTCAGATCCGTAATCTCAAAGTACTGGTCGTTGCCAAATTCTGAGTAAGGGTAAAATGTCACAGATCAGTATCTTCAGAAACTCTGCAGCATACGCCAAGAAAAACATTCTGTATGCCATTATTTTAAAAGAACGGGACAGCAATGACCCTGAGTAAAGACAAGAGAGAAATTTCTAAGAGCTAGTGACACTAAATTATGAGACAGAAAACATCTTTTGCTGGAAGAAAAATAAGCACCTGAAAAAAAAAAAAAAAGGATTCATGAAATGCTGGGTAAGTGAAAGATGCAACATACAGAGGGACAGTACGAAACGCTGCAGTGAAAGAGATGGACAGCAAAATCTCTGGTTTTGCCAGTAAAAAGACTGTGGCTTTACTAGGTGTCTGACCCATTCTCAGATGATGGGAAATATTTCTTGCTGGCCCCTTCTCACTGAAGGGAAAAAAAAAAAAAAATCTTCAAACAAAGTATCTAGTCTGTCTTTATTTGCAACCCTTACTGAACTTCTTTACTTACCTAATTACTATTGAACCTTTCAGTTATGCTTGCTAGTTATATGAGTAAGCGTAAGGTGCAGAACTTCAGCCACAAACACCAAACAACAGAAAGGGAACATTCATTATTCAATATTGAAATATTTTAATAGACAAAACCAACATCTCCCCATATATGCAAATAATTTTTCAGAATGTTTTTTTTCTTTTCTTCATTACCCATAGACAACTGTTTATGACAGCAAAACCAAGACTAGGGCTACTTTATGTAACAAAGTTTGCAGTACCACACGCAAACCCCTCTGCTTCAAGTTAACCAAAGACCAAGGTAAGGAAACTGAGCTTCCCAAATAATCTAAGATTGGTTTACAACAACAACAACAAAAAAATATACTGATGGTGAAATCAGAGACTGTTGTCACCAGGAACATACTAATCACTATGAAGTTACTGCACAACAAAAATGATTAATTCAAACACTATTTACATGCATTCAGTGCCTCTAGTGATCCATCCCAACCAGTCATAACCTCTAAAGACGACTGAGTTGTGCTAGGTGTTAGGTTATGCAGCAAAAGTCTCGTTTCCCCACACACAAAGGAACATGGAGGCAGTGAGAGGCAGGGGAACCCCAATAACCTGGTTAGGGAGAAAGAAGCCCCAGCCCCTCCCAAAGCTTCCTCAGCCCCAGGGTCTGGGGGGACACCCAGCACCACAAGCAATGGAACGACTCTGGAGCACCACATGGACTGAGGTGGTTACTACCTACAGGGATATAGGACTCGTTATGTGATGCAGGGGAAGAGCATTTGGGGATTGCAAAGGTTTATAATGGGATGTTTGAGGGAGGGAATGTATGTGGGGGAAGGGAGGGATCAAGACAGTTTGGAGAGGAATGTATCTGGGATAATAGAATCATAGAATATCCCAACTTGGAAGGGACCCACAAGGATCATTGAGTCCAACTCCTGGCTCCACACAAGACCACCCAAAAATCAAACCATATGTCTAAGAGCATTGTCCAAATGCTTCTTGAATTTCAACAGGCTTGCTGCCGTGACCACTTCTCTGGGGAGCCCATTCCAGTGCCTGACCACCCTCTTGGTGAAGAACCTTTTCCTGATACCCAGCCTGAACCTCCCCGTCACAGCTCCATGCCATTCCCTCGGGTCCTGTCACTGTCACCAGAGAGCAGAGATCAGCGCCTGCCCCTCCGCTCCCCTCGTGAGGAAGCTGCAGGCCGCCATGAGGCCTCCCCTCAGTCTCCTCTTCTCTGGGCTGAACAAACCCAGTGATCTCAGTCGTTCCTCATATGTCTTGCCCTCTAGACCCTTCACCATCTTTGTAGCCCTCCTTTGGACACACTGTAACAGTTTTATGTCTTTCTTATATTGTGGCACCCAAAACTGCACACAGTACTTGAGGTGAGGCCACACCAGCACAGAGTAGAGCAGGACAATCACTCCCCTCGACCAGCTAGCAGTGCTGTGCCTGATGCACCCCAGGTTATGGTTGGCCGTCCTGGCCACCAAGGCACACTGCTGGCTCATATTCAACATGCTGTCAACCAAAACCCCCAGATCCCTTTCCACGGGGCTGCTCTCCAGCCTCTCAACCCCCAGTCTGTACTTATAGCCAGAGTTGCCCCATCCCAGATGCAGAATCCGGCACTTGTTCTTGTTAAACTTCATATAGCTGGTGATTGCCCAGCCCTCTAATTCACTGAGATCTCTCTGCAAGGCCTCTCTACCCTCAAGGGAGTCAACGGCTTCTCCCAATTTAGTGTCATCTGCAAACTTACTTAGTATACCTTCAGGTCCTGCAACCAAGATATTTATGAAAACATTAAAGAGAAGTGTTCCTAAAATCAAGCCCTGCAGAACCCCACAAGTGACTGGCCACCAGCCTGATGTAACCCCATTTACTACAACCCTTTAAGCCCAACCTGTCAGCCAATTGTTCACCCATCATATTATATATTTATCTAGCTGTATGCTGGACATTTTGTCCAGAAGGATACCATGAGAAACAATATCAAAAGCTCTGCTGAAATCCAAAAAGATTACATCAACTGGCACCCCTCAGTCAACCAGGTGTGTGACCTTGTCATAAAAGAAAATTAAGTTCATTAAACAGGACTTTCCCCTCATGAACCTGTGTTGGCTGTAACCAATGACCACATTGTCCTTCAGGTGTTTTTCCAGTAACTCCCAAAATAATCCTCTCCATAATTTTACCAGGCACTGAAGTGAGACTGACAAGCCTGTAATTACCAGGGTCTTCTTTCTTGCCCTTCTTGAAAATTGAAATAACATTTGCCAGCTGCCAGTCGACTGGGCCCTCTCCAGATTCCCAAGACCATTGAGAAATAATTAAGAGAGGTCTCATGATGACATCAGACAGCTCTCCAAGTATCCTGGGATGAATCCCATCAGGCCACATAGACTTATATGCATCCACCTGGAGCAGCAAATCCCACACAAGTTTGGGGTTGGCTGGGAGTTTATCCTTAACCACAGTGATGGTCCTCCAGCTCAGGGCTCTGGGGGTCCCAGAGCTCATCATCAGTGTTGGAGACAGAGGCGAGGAAGGCTTTGAACATCTCTGCTCTGTCTACATCCCTATTTGTGAGGTGACCATCCTCATCAAGCAACAGACCAATGATATCTCTAGTCCTCCTTTTGCCATTAACATATTTTAAAAAGCCCTTTCTATTGTCCCCCACAGTACTGGCCAGCTTCAATTCTAACTGAGCTTTGGCCACAAAAATTTTCTCCCTACAATGGCAAGCAGCATCTCTGAAGTCCTCCCACGTCACCCAGCCTCACTTCCAGTGGCCATATACTTTCTTTTTCCGCCTAAGCTCTAGAAGATCTCTGCTCAGCCAGGCTGACCTTCTGCCCCACCTGCTTGACTTCTGACATTTTGGAATTGCCTGTTCCTGTGCTCTTAAGAGGGGACTTTAAAAGTGGCCAGCACTGATGGACCCCAAACCCTTCAAAAGCAGTTTCCCAAGGGACCTTACTAACTAGTTCCCTGAGCAGCCTGAAGTCTGCTTTCCCCATATCCAGAGTTGAAGTTTTGGTGACAGTTTTCCTCCTATCACCAAAGATTTTAAACTCAACCGCTTCATGGTCACAATGGACAAGACAGCCACCAATCACCACTTCACTCACAAGGCCCTCTCTGTTTACAAGCAATGAATCTAGGTGGGCACCTTTCCTAGTTGGCTCCCTGTACCTGGAACCTGTACCAAGAAGCTACCATCAAGGTGTTTTAGGAACCTCCTGGACCTGTTTGTATCAGCTGTGTGGTATTCCCAGTTTACATCTGGCAAGTTGAAGTCACCCATAAGGACAAGGGCAGCTGATCTAGAGGTATCTCTTAATTCCTTAAAGAATAATTCATTGGTGTTGACATCCTGGCTGGCTGGTCTATAGTAGTCTCCCACAACGACATCCACTTTATTTGCTCATCCCTTAATCCTTACCTGGAGACTCTCAACCATGTAATCGCCAGGCTCCATACAGTCCAGCCCCACCATTACATACCACATCCCCTGCCTCACCTAGCCATCCCTTCTGAAAAGCCTGTAACTGTCCATCGTAATGCACCAGTCACAGGACTCTTCCCATCAGGTTTCACTTATGCCAATGATGTCATAGCTCTGGGACTGAGCCAAGGCTTCCGGCTCCTCTTGCTTGCTCCTCATGCTGCATGCACTGGTGTAGAAACATCTCAAATGTGCTTCATTGTACCCAGCACCTCATGGTTCAAATGTGCTTCATTGTACCCAGCACCTCATGGAAGACTAAAGGATCTCACTAGCACACAGTCCCTCAAGTTTTGGGATGCCACCCCATAGCTTATCACTGGATATAATAGAAGAATAAGGGGGAAAAAGGGGACTAGCCATGTTTAAGCAGGGCCGCCTAGTATGCTTCCCTGACATCAGATTACCACAGTCTGCACCACAGTTGCACCAGTAACTGCAGCAAGCACAGGTACATGCATCAGCATGTGATCACTAGCAACCATCAAGTTGGACAAACAGTAAGGAGGGTAAGTGGCCTGGGAGCCAGGGTGCACGTGTGTGCCTGAGGCAACTGGAGGAGCTGGCTACCAGAGAGACCAGGAGGTCTAAGCCAAATGCTGTGGAGACCATTAGGTCAACTGAGTGACCCATTTGCATGTCATGTGTGTGAATATTGTTGTGGTTTGACCCAGCAGGCAGCTTGAGCACCACACAGCCGTTCGCTCGCTCTCCCCCTCCCCCAGTGGGATGGGGGAGAGAATTGAAAAAAAAACTCGTGGGTTGAGATAAAGACAGTTTAATAGGACAGAAAAAGAAGGGAGATAATAATAATATGTACAAGTGATGCACAATGCAATTGCTCACCACCCGCTGACCAATGCCCAGCCTGTCCCCGAGCAGCGCGACCCCTCCCCCCCGGCTAGCCACCCCATATTAATTGTTCAGCATGACGTCAGATGGTATGGAATATCCCTTTGGCCAGTTTGGGTCAGCTGTCTTGGTTCTGTCCCCTCCCAGCTCCTTGTGTACCCCAGCCTCCTCGTTGGCAGGGCAGCACGAGAAGCTGAAAAGTCTTTGGCTCTGTGTAAGCACTGCTCTGCAACTACTAAAACATCGGTGTGTTATCAGCATTGTTCTCATCCTGGAATTCAAAACACAGCACCGTACCAGCTACTAGGAAGAAAATTAACTCTATCCCAGCTGAAACCAGGACAATATATACATGTCTGTGCCTGAGGCTGCTGGAGATGAGAAGATCTGAAGGCCAGCTACAGAGCAAAATGAGTGTCTACGGCCATCATGGACCCACATTGCATATTTGTATGCATTTCCTGCTAACAGACCTTCATCCTGATGAGCCAGAAAGGGAAACAGGGTGAGGCTGTTGGTGCTGTTTGCATTTGCATGAGTGTTTGTGTTCAACTGTTGAACTGGCTGCATGCATATATATGTGTATATTGTATATTTGTTTGTGTATGCATCTATCATGAACACATGCTCAGCCCCACAGCTAGTTAGACCTGGGCACATGGAGCTCTGGCAGCTCCTTCCTTATTGGACTACAGGATTCAGGAGCCCCTAGCAACAGACTAAGCAATAATATATTTTGCAATATATCCAAAAAGTTAAAAAAATAAATCCAGACAAGATTTACTGATGTTGACAAAGTAACAGAATGCTTTGGAATTGATTTGTGCAGAACAGCAATTGGCTTGTTCAAGGTTTTAGTTCGCAATGCTACTAGAACTTCTACAGGTAAAGAACAGTTGGAAGCTGTAAAACTTCAGCAAAGGGAATGAAATTATCAACAAATCTTTCCCCAGCTGGACAAACAAGGAAGCTTTTATCACATCTTTCAGAAATTCAGATTCCACTAAAAGTACAACTGAGGGCAATGAATGCCAGTTCAAAATCTCCCTTCAAAATAGGTAAGGGTGACTCAGCTATTATCTGCCACATAAAATTTTTTTAAACTAGTATGAGCTTCTGCAAAATACCAAGCAGGAATTTATAGCTGAACGTGAAATGCAAATCCAACACACTAGAGCCAACACGACACAGTTGGAAAGCTACGCCAAAGGGAACCTGGACAACTGGCAGAGGACTTGATCATCACCAAGCAAAGCAACACTGACAATCGTGAAATACAACCATATCCATTCCTGCCAGATCAATGAATACATGTAAACAAATAACTGACTTCTATTTACAGACCTGTGGAAAAATGGAAACCTCTAAGGCTAAACCTCTACTACCTCTACTAAAGTGACACAAAAAAAAGTTGATGGTGGGTTGACTTGGAGGAAGAGAAAATGGAGAACTGTGATGCTGATTCAAACACACCTAGTGTTTTGCATGTGCCTCCCAGCATAATATACTATAAAGGTGAGAAAGGAATTCCTACCTGTTTATAGCAAAATTCCAGTCATCTCTCTTATGCTTTTTGGCTGGTGGGTATCCTCCATCATATACAAACACAATTTTCTACTGCATAGCTGCAAAGTACTCAGTGTCTGTTGTACTGTAATGCCAGGCTTGCTGCTAGTGCATACATCGTTCACATTTAGTACAAGAAGAAGATAAGATTCAGACAGACTTTACTCAAGTTTCTACAGCTCTGGTGAGCATAGACCTCACCATCCACATAGCAAGTGTTGAGAGCTGCTCTTGCTCAATTCCAACAATGCATATAGTATTGTTAGTGCTTTCCATTTTAAAGAACTAGTTGTTCTTTTTATGAGTAGTAAATAGCAAAATTTAAGGTGTAATGCAAAAAAAAATTAATATCAACTGGGAAATATCATTGAGACTGATTGCTATGTACAAGGCAGTATTCAGCAAGGGTTCTTATACCTAAACTGAGTCCACAAACTAAGATGTCTCCAGAAAGCTAAATCAGAATTTGCATCTTCAAGTGGTGTCACCTGTGAGATTTCTGGCCTTGGTTCATTGACTGGAAGATATTGCCTGTTTGGAACATGGTCTGATAGACATACTCACCTTTACAAATAGGCTGAGCAGTAAGAAAACAACAGCTAGGTAGACCCCAAGAGAATTTCATCCTTCCATTATCCGTGAAATGGATTTCCTGATTTTTTTTTTTTCCTCTTTTAAACAGCCATTTGGAAGGAGCCATAACCATTGCAGGGAAGAGTATCATGTAGGTGCCAATGTCAGCAAGACCCGTCACCCAAGCACAATCAGCAGTAAGGAAGTGGGATAACTTTTTAGTGCATGGGCTTTGTCCCACCCCATAGAGGTGAAGGAAGAGGTGGCACTTATGACCACAACAGAAAAGCACTCCAGCATGGCTTCTCATGTAGCTGTGCATGATCATTGTGACCTCAAAGTCTACTCTAAAGTAGGGTGCATTGTAAAATCTGAGGAAAGAGTTGGGAGAACACCCTTGCAATCTGCCCTTGAACCATCACTGGAGATGCAATGTATGAGTGGTGCTCCAAGCCACCTGGGTGCTTCACAGTCTCAAGACCCTCTGTGTGGCTTTTATTGGGGAAGACAACCAACATAACTCAAGCTCCCACAGTACTTTGCTGGGTGAAGACGGTAAACGAAGGCTGAGTTATATAAACTGGGGGCAGAAGAAAACAGGCAAAATGATTTATTGAGCCTTTGCCAAACAGTGAGTAAATTTTATTTTTTAAATTTTATAAGTTTTAACTTCCCACCAAAGGTACATAACCCTGGTCAGCTGAAATGAAGTTTATGTTGCCACAAGAATAAAAACTGAATGTGGCAGTGAAGGAGTAAAGAGCTATAGTGCAAATAACCTTGCAGAGGCAGAATGGGATGTGGAGAAGGCAGGATGCTGGAGACAATGAGTGCTGAGGAGACAGGACAGCAATGTGCATGTATTCTTTCCTGCACAGCACCTTCATGAAACAGTAAAATATGAAAAAACAGATGAGTGAAGAGCTCACATTCATATTTATAGATTAATGTTCACTGAATAACCAACCCATCAGAATGTGATGTGAAAAACTGCACTGGGGAGAAGAGTCTGCTGCCTGGAAATGGCAACTAGAGATATTCTTGCATCTCTGCTGAGGTACAGAAGACTCTGACCCCATGCAAAGCAGCCTCCAAGCAGGGGGCTGCACGGCTGTACCTTCACACCTGCCACACCAGTTACTGGTAACTAGGGGAGTGGGAGATGACCTATAAAACAACTCTTGCAAAGATGTTTCCTATATAGAGCAGAAAAAAAGTAGCAAGGAATACATTACTCAGTGCTTTGCTATCTATTAAATATACATAGGACTTCCTTTTTTGAATTTTGGGTGATTATCAAATGCCAACCAGTTCTGGTAGGAACTTGAGGTTTATATACCACATTGTAAAGAACACTTGCCTTTGTCACCTCTCTCTTCACACCCATACCCTGACTGAGGAGACCTGCAGGCAAAATGTGGCTGGTGACAGTGTAATATACACTGCCTTGTTCCACCAACCATCTGAAGCAGCTGTGCTCTGGAGCACACAACTAACCAAGGAGTTGGCACATTGAAAACAAACTTCGAAAGTGATTTCTGGAAAATAATTTTCACCATGTAGCACAAAAAAAATTGGATCTTATTGAATTTGTCTGCATTTAACTTTGACCCATCCATGCTACTTTTACCCTAGCAAGCCTAAGCGCTGGAAGCAATCTAACCCCAAGAGCTGGTGATACAGTCACTGACATCACAAACGTTGACCTGTCTCATCTGGTGAGTTTTACAGATTGTGCGGAACTCTCTGCTTCAAATACCCAAGTAAATTTTAAGTTAAATTAGCTTTAGATATGTCTACACACCACACCTTCCCTCTGCCCTGGTCCCACTTGTGAAGCTGCTGACTATCCCAGGCTGTGTCCCATGCTGGGCAGGGAGACTAGCCCTGCATTGTTACAAGTGCTCAATAAGGAACCCAGAAATGCCGCAAGCACCTTCCTGGGCAGAGCAGTAGCCCTCTCCTTAGTAAGAAAAAAAAAAAAAAAAAAAAAAAAAAAAAAAAAAAAATCCCAGCCAATGCCCTTTGACAATATGCAAAAACAGAGGATGCTGATCACGTACACACATTGCTAGATAGCAGAATATTTCAAGCAGCAATATTTTGGCTGTAGACAAGCTCAAGCATAAAAGCAGATAACAGCAACATTTCTCATTGGGTCAGCCTTGCAGGGCCTGTGCAGATCTGAATTTGGCAGGTCCAGGAAGACCACAGAATTAACAGGAGAGCTGCTTTCAAGTCACAGAATCTTTATGTTGGATGACTCACATACTGCACTGACAAATACGCAACTTCTCTGCCTTTAGGCTCATGTCTGGTGACATCATCACAAACAAATTGGAGTAGAGAGTTCTGCTTTAGGCTGAAGAAAGAAAAGATGCTGAACTGGTCTTCTGAGGGCTGCTAGAAATTATTTTATGCTAGGGAGAATGATAAGCCACATTAATATGCTCTAACATTTCTAAAGCATGACTTAATTGAAATTGCTTTCCCCTCAGGGTAAGAAAGCTCAAGATGGGTTTTACTTGACCAGACATTATGGTGGCTGTTGTGGTGATTAAAAAGTCTGAGATAAATTGTGTCTGGAACACATGTTGACATTAACCCCTTTAATCAAAGAAACAAATACATCATTAACAGACAATACATCATTAACAATTCAGTGATGGATAATAATTATAGTTAGAATGAATTGTGATCTAAATCACAGGAAAGAGTGGGAATTTTGCATTCTGCAACAAATATGTTGTATTTTGGATGGCTGTGGTTTCACACTACTGGCAAGTTGCAGAAAGCAAATTACACAGTTTTTCATATGAATGTTTTATGTAGAAGACAGTTATAAGGCATGCGAGTCAGTGAAAGCCTCAGAACAGTGTATTATACCTTCATAAATCTATTACTTGCATCATTTTATAGAACACATATATTCTTAAGTGTCCAAAAAAGTGATTCAGTTCAAGTGTGATTGAAATAAATAGCCCCAGAATGAAACTAAATTCATTTTTTCCTGAGACTTACCACTGGAATTTGACTACAAGCCCCTTCATCAACCAGCATAATAATTCACCCAGACTTCAGCAACAGGAGAATTTCTGTATGTGTTTAGGTCAACAGGAAAAAGAGCATCAGCCCCATTTGATGCTGTCACAAACAGCTGCGATGACTGCACCACCAAAGCTAAGCACCCTTTGCACACAATGGGTTAAGGCTGTAGGTTGACTGTTAATTTCCTTTTCAGTAGCAACACCAACTCCATCTGTTCCCAACATCCTCATTTGCCTGGCACACATCATCCTTCAGCAGCACCTGTGCTTCTCCCCAGCAGCTCCCTGCACTGGCCCAGGTATCCAAGTGGACAAGGTGCAGAGCTCATGTGGAGCTACAGGGCTGTTCATGTTGGCATTGCCACCAAGCTCAACACCAGCTGGTCACAGCCATTTTAATAGCTAAACAATGTTCTTTCAATGCCTGTAAAAGTATATAGCTAACATGCAAAGAGCACAGAACTATTTTTACTTCAAAAGTTAATATATATATATATATAAATAATTAG
>VXAA01002485.1:110396-142340 GCA_013399115.1 Anseranas semipalmata
TACTTCAAAAGTTAATATATATATATATATATAAAAATAAATAATTAGTGTTCTCAGCTCTTATGGAAACTTATGAACAAGAGGTTCCTTTTGTAGAGGAAAAGAAACCACTTGCCGTATATGAGCAAGGATGCTAGATACTGGATTCAAGGATCAGAGATTTGGAGAGATTTTGCTGTGCCCCTTTTTTTTTTTAAAAAAAAAAAAAAAAAAAAAAAAACATTCAAACAGTTGCAANNNNAAAAAACACACATTTCAGCAGTTCCATGAAGTTAAATTAATGCTCAACAAAACTATAGTGACCTTTAATGTAAATAGCCCTAGACCTCCAAGGCCATGGAGTAGACACCACAAGTTTGATTGGAAAATAGCCTCCATCTGCCTCTTGCCAAACCTGTGATGAGCCACAAAGGTGGGGGAAATAATATGCTCTTGAAGCACCATGGTTCACACACAATCTCACTCTTTTTAGTGTTAGCAGCTAAAGTCTCTACATGATCCTCAGGTAGAGCCCAGTCTTTCCCAAGTCCTAGTTCTAAGCAGCATGCATCCTGCACTAGCTTTCGGGTGTTCTCATCCTCACCACCTGTGAGGGCACTCTGTAGCCACTCCCACCCCCAAACACATCCCTTTCCCTCACAATCCCAACACAAGTCCTGCCACACATACATTATATGGCTCAGAATGCTCAGACACAACAGCCCCACAAGAAGTCATGGGACAAGCAGGAAGCAGGCTTGTGGCTTTTGTCAAGAAAGCCTCTTTCACCAGATCTCTGTAGAGATGAGAGATTTTTTTTCACCCCCACAGAAAACCTTTCTTTATCTCACATACCCACAGAAACAAAACACCATGCAATAAGAGCATTCAGGTTCACCACTCACACCCTGAGAAGGGCACCATGCTGCTGTTTCCCTGGGGATGGTCTGAGCCTAATTCCAAACCAGCATCATGCCAGCGTGCAGTCCGAGGCCATATCTGAACTCAGCAAAGACAGAGAGCCTAGCAGTACCAGCATATACCACATCCAACAAGGATTCCACACCAGAGCTGGCTCCCTCCTGGCTAGCTCAGGGAGAGGGCTGAACAAGCGCAGGTTTGCAGAAGACTGTGTGGACTTACACTGAGCCTGCAAAGCCATTATCCTAAGCCTTGCACCTTTAGTCAAGGAAGTTATGTAGGCCATGCAACTCAGCTCAGGCTAACCAAGAGCCTACAGCAATCCCTTCTTTATTTCTTACTGTTTTCTATTTGGAAAAAAAAAAAAAAAAAGTTGTTTTTTTTTTTTTTTTGAGTGTAAACAGGAATGTTTGGCATGAAAGCTTACTACCTTTCATGTGGTTTATGACTGTCTTGGGATCAAAGACTCACATTATAGGCACTCAGTAACATCTTCCAGCTAAATAAGAAGCTAAAATAAAGCCTGGAATTTGAGTTAGAGTTCTGATTATGGAAGATTTTTGAAACTAAAATTAAACACAGAATTTGTTTTAGAAGTCTGAAATTTTAGGGCTGCAAAAGATTAAATAAGCTGTACTTAAAGTGAATTAAGACCCTCTATTTAAGATATTTCAGAGAATGCAGGGATGATCTATTTAATATTCAAGGAAATTTATTTAGGCACAATTGGATGAAAGCTTTCTTGTCCACAAAAGAAGCAGCAAATACACATCAACCCAAATAAATAAACAAACAAATAAATAGGACATCTGACCCTTGCAACCAAATGCAAACATTCCCAATCAATGGAGAGAAAAAAAACAAAACAAAACAAACAAAAACAACAACAACAACAAAAAAACTTAGATTTCACAACAAAGCATGAACTACCAAATAGCATCACACTGAAATATGCATATTGGCCACTGAAACCCAAAATATAATAAAATACACAGGCTATAATAAACAAAATTGAGCATAAGAACAATATGGGTCACAGGTTAGAATAGTCAATTTTGCCTTAAAAAATTTTCAAGTTTAGCATACAGAAATAGTTACTGACCTACATGCTAAGAAATAGCAGGTAACAATAACCAGATCACCATCCTAGGGGGAATTGGATTGGGAACCAGCCTCTTACCACCAGAGAACTATGAGCAGGGCTGCACCACAAAGGGGATGAAGCAGGAGCAGAAGATCATCCAGGCCGTCAACGTGGGACACAGACCCACAGGTTTGAACATAGTCAGGCTAATAACAGGTTCTAGTGACAGTCTACAGCACACCAGGCACAACTGGATGAAAACTTTCTACACCAGAAGCCACCTAGGAGAGGAGACTGAAGACCACCACCCACCAGCAGAACTTATAAGGGAATAGCCCCAGGCTGAGCTGAAATGGGTCCCAGGCTATGGTGTGGGGGTGGAGGTCCCAGGTAGGATTGATTAGGGCCATTAAGGCCCATTAGTGTCCACAAACTTCCACAGGTTTTTCTTGAAACTATAGAAGACCTTGAGCACACAGCCATGGCTTACAGTGCATGAGAAACTCTGCAGACATAACCGAGTGCATGACAGCCAAGGGAAATACACTGAGGGTCTAGGCTTGTGAACTTGTAGCCTTCCCAGGTGTCTAAACACGTGTATAAACCCACTTGGCAAAACACAGTCAAACAGTCTGAATACAGAATAGGACAACTCTTAAGAAAACTTGCAGTGAAGCAGTTCAAAGACTCAGACAACAAAAATTTGGTACTTTGTGTTTAGAATTTCTATTTTATTTTCATATTTTTTTTAAGGATGTAATTTCTCTTTTCTTCATATACACAGTGTCTTCAAGCACCACCACCAAGAGGTCTCTAAACTATTTCCCTTTCCCCAGCATGGCTTTCTTTTGAAGAGCAACAATTCCAGAGGTCCCTTCTGACCTCAGTTATTCTATGATTCAAAATGATTTGGGGTACTCAGCTCACAGCACTTTTAAGCAACCAATTTTCAAAGGATGTATGCATAGAAAAATCAATGACTCCTCAGGATTCTTGAGCTGGAGGCATGCAAAAGCTTTACCTACTTTTGAAGGTGCCAGGATAGGATTTTTAATCTGTGTCAAAAAAACAGTCATGGAGTTTGTTTCCTTCAGTCAGAACCAGCAAATCCCATCATGGGCCCTAAATAACTATGCTTTGAAGTCCATCAAATACAGTTCTGACTAATCTGATGACCTGTAAGCACTCTGTGAACTGAGGTCGAATTATTGACCAACCTATTTTTTCCTGAATAGAAAATTAAATTTGATAGACATATGGCTAATGTATACATTCATACAACAGTAATTTCCCTAAGGAGTTTGCATCACAGAAGCTAGTAATTATGTTATGCAACATTTTCAAAACATGCTCGGCACATTCATGATTAACCACACAACTATGTGCATGTGCCTATAATTTTGCTCTCTGAACTGTGGTTCTTCATGGGAACTACTGTTCTTGCATCAGTGCTCTTCGCCCACAGTGAGGTGAGAGGAATCTGAGTCACGAGAGGAATCTTGCTCGGGAGCTGTTCTCAGTGCCCTAGTTTTCACCCCAGATTTTCACAATCTGTGAGTCTACCAGCTAGAAGATGACAACCTCAAATAAGAAGACAATTAAGATGAAAGCAGCAGTTGCAGAATCCTCCAAATCTGTGGCCCCAAACCCAATGCTTAACTTCATCCAGGCACCTTCCCACTGACAATTTTCTTGTGCACTGCTGCTGCTGTGTCATGATGGCCAATTACTTCAATTCATCAATGCCATTGAGAAACCTCTTGTGTTTAACCTTTACGCATGACCTTTAAACAGCTATGGTAAGGCACACAACTTCAACGATCAGTGGGAGTTGGATGCCTCAACTGATTACAGAATTGGAAATCTCACGGGTTGCTCACAGCATCGTTAGATCCTCAGATTCTTTGGAAATTTTACTGTGTACCTGCATCCTAGGGATTTTCAGTGAGACACATGCCATTAGACATCTTTACGCATCTCAATTTTGAAAATGGGACTTATCTGCTTCTGACCCGTGCCTTATACCTGCCACACTGCCACAGCAGGACCACAGCCATCAGCTGCCCTCTCATTATACAAGACACACAGCATCACCTCTAAACACACCTGTCTGGTGGGCTTCAATGCATGATTTGAGGCACTTTGACAACCAGTGACCTCTCTCTGGTGCACCCCTCTGGAGGGCAGATGTGGCTGGTGGGAGCCACACGTCCTTCAAGGGGCAGCAAAAGCACAGGCAATATGGTTAAATCCCAAAAGCAACCAGTACACTACAACACTGGCAATAACAGACAGCATGGTGGCACTTTTGCAACACCACCAGGCACGCCAGAAGATCAATGCACGTTCAATAAGGACCAAACCTTCAGATGTGCTGAGGGCAATTCCTGGTTGGACAAGCAATTTCCATGAGGATTTGCAGAGAAGGAGGAAGGGGGAGTGAAGCAGGAGGTGGCCCATGGCTGTCACAGGGCTGTGGCATACACAGCCAGCCCTCCAGGCCAGGTGACATGGGAGACCGTCCAGGGATGGACACATAGCCATAGCTGTGTCCAGGACTGCTGTAGGTGCTTCTGAGCTGGCACCTGGAGCCATCAGCTGAGAAGGGCTTAGCATGTGAGGTGGAGGCAGAGCCTTTGAGAACCACTGGATTTTCAAGACTTCGCCATGTTAAAAGTGGAGCAGTTTGACAGATGAGGCCATAAAGAAGCGCTAACTGCTTTTAACAGCCTGGCTTGTATTTGCAGGCGTAAATGGAGACAGCTTCATTTCAAAATTTTACGAAATCCACCCCAGGTCCCCCATAACATGAGCCCTGGCTTTCCCATGGCTACATACATGTGCCACAGCTGCATTATTGCCGTGTCCATGGCTTGGTGGGAGTTACTCCATTGCATGGTCAGACTTGGACTCTAGGGCTTTTCAAACCTTTAAAGAGGCTGAGAACAAAACTGAAAGGAAAACATTGATCATAACCAGTATCACAGTAGGAAAATAAATAACCAAACCATGTGGAAAAGTAGTCATCTTCCTGCCTTGTCAAGGGAATACATATTCTGTTCTGATATTTGTTTCAAAGCTTTAGGAGGCAACAGTAAATATTGCAGTGCACCAGCCCAACAAGCAGGAATACATCTGAAAGGTGCTCACTAAGAACTTCATGAATAGGAAACTGCATTCCCAGGGGATGATGCTAACATTTGTTAGTTAGGTATGCAGTGAGAAAGGCAAATATTTCCATCTTGCTTGGTCTTCCAGCAGTGTTCAAGACCAGGTTTTCTCCTACAAGTGCAGTGTTGTCCTGTGTGCTTTGTATGGGTCAGAAGGGCTGCGTTTCCAGAGAGTTCTGGAGACTGGTGTGTGGCTGAGTGTTTCGTGATAATTCATCGAGTAACTTGGAAGCTATCTCATCAGAGCACTGAAACGAGGGCGCTGGCGGTACTACTTAGTCAACACATATGGTGCTTTGCTGTGATTTCCATTTCAGAGTGTACTATCACTTATTCTCTGTTTTCTCACAGCTGCTCACTCCCAGTGTTAGCACACCCAGAATAGCCTGCTGGCATATAAATAGGGTTCTCCCTCTGCTGCACATGGCAGTGTTGCAGACTGTACCGTTCCCACTTAATTTTAAGATGCTGTTAATGCCATTAACATTGTTCTGTGTCTTCCTGTCTTGATGTTGCTTGTTCTAGGGGGTAGAACAAATGACAAAACAAATAGTTACATCAAAATTTAATCAGCAGGGAAAGCAATGTCAAGGGAAAAAAAAAATGTTAAGATCTCACTAACTCCAGGGATCCACCACATGATTCTCATGAGGTTCAAAATGAGCACACATCAAAGCAGCCCTACATATAAAGGAGAAATAAAGCTTGCTTCAAAGAAACCTTGGGCTTTGGACAACACAGTTCTTCAAAGTCAAACTCGTGGTGTGTCACCACCAGATCCTGACTGCATGGCCACTTTGGGCATTGCCACATTTCCCAGCTGAGAGAGATGTTCAGCCCCACATCTTCATCAAGTTTCACTCAAGCAATTGCAGCCCAATATTTCACTATTCTGTCCTGCACTAAACTGTTGCACAGCCTTCTGTGTCGCAGAAATGGGTAACATTGCAATCTGTAGAGCCGCTGTGAAGAGCGGTGGTCCCTTCACACCTCATGTGGACATTAGGGATTACAAAGTGCAGTTATAGTAGCTAAAAGTAACAGTTCTCCAAAAGCTTAAGAGGAAAGATGAAAGTAGAGCATGATGCAAAAAAGTTTTGTTATTGTATGAACAGATTTTAATAGTGACAAATACTGAAGTTCCTGCTTTTTTCCTTAGTGTGATATATAGTTTCTATTCGTAGTAAGTGCTTGGAGGAAGCTTGAAAACTGTATTTTGCTCTCAAAGTGATTTTCCTTTTTCCATTTGGCAGATTCCTTGTCATGATGAACAAAGATGAAACAAACGAACAAACAAACAAAAAAAGATGAATAAATCAGCAGATCTTTTTCTATCATCTCTGCCCTGACTTTTACAAGCACTGGTGTCAGGGCATTGCTGTAATAAACATATTTACATTCTGTATTTCTACAGCATCTTCTAGGATGGGATCTTGAAGTCTGAGTGGTACTCCTAGATCATAGATGTCACTGTAATGAAAGTAACAAGTCAAATATCAATTAGAGGTGTTTGAATTGTTTTCCTCTATGTATTTCTAACCAACAATTACTTTTTAACCAAAACAATAAATTCTCTGTGGTCTAGAACTTCCAGTTTTCCAAACAATAAACACAACCATCAATTTAAAATAGCTACTTGTACTGTCAGCAAAAGTTAAGACTGGATTTTTGGAAAACTAAAACACTCCAAACCAAAACCTTTTCTATTTTTACAAATGGTCAAGAGTTCTAATAATTTTAGACAAAAAGTATGCTGTCCAAATACACCACGAGAAATGATGGTCATGTTTCCAACCACTTTGTTACATTAACAATACCACACAAATGCTCCCTCTATTGGTTGATTTTCAAAACCTATTCCAATTATCACAGGAGCATGCATTAAGAGAATATTTTTTTTCTTTGGAGAAAAAAAAGTGACACACAAGAATAATTTGTTCAAATCACTGCCAATCTACAAAACACCTCTAATTCAATTTTAACAGCCACTAAGCCAAATGATTTATGTCCAGAACTAGATAATATTCACACATCAGAACTCTTAAAATTTAATTTTGAAAAGTTTGTGGGCCAATTTTTTCTGGACCAAGAAAAGTGCTCTCTCGCAGCAGAAAGAATAATAAGGTTATTCTATTTTTCTTGTGGAGTGAAAAGGCACCATTGTGTATCATTAAGAAAACAGTTCTCTGTTAGCATTGACAACAATAATACCAAGGAGGAATTTGGGAGTTTTGTTTATGTATATTAGATTTCCAACAAGTAGCTCTTTAGGAGCTGGAGTGGTTTTGTGCAGAGAGGAACCTTCCCGAGCCTAACAGTTGCCATCAAGAAAAAAAATTCTGTTTCCATGGAAACATCTGAGGTGGACCAAGCATGGATTAATCAAAATACAATGAAGCCTTTTTGCAAGGTACTAGAGAAAAATCGAGTTTAAAGTAAGCACCACTGCTCTTTCCTTCCATTCACACTGGAAAGCATGGGAAATTCTCCCCAAATGCCTATGTGACATACAGTTTAATTAGCACGGTAAAAAGTTAGGTTTTCTTACATTTATAATTACTGTGTGGTTATGAACTAAGAGACAAAGATATATTAACATGAAAAAAAGAGAGGGAATGAAATAAATAATTGAAAATTACATTTACATTTCTCTTTTATTTGCTATTGATTTTATCAAGTGGTTCTTTTTATGTTTAAAAAATGTTAATAGCTTTTTCTGTATTCTTAGTACTGCAGGCTCATTTCTTAGTACTGAAGGTTCATTCTGGTATTCAAAATCCAAACTATAGGTTGGGAAAATTTCCTATTGTTGTACATATTATATCATTCTCAACTACCACCACAGGAGAAGCTTCTGCCATCAGAATTAACTGTGAATTCTGCCATTGCACAAAGATGGACAAAAGAGACTAAAAGCCAACCTCCCTTAGCTGATGTTCTCAACAAAGACCTCACTGAAAAACTGCAGTACCTTCCATTTTTATAAGAGCACTTCCACTGAAGCACTTCTTTTGTCCATTCTTTGAGTTAGCAAAATAAACACTTTTTATGATAATTGAAGTTATTTTCTCATTATTCTGTTACTGGAAGATGCTCAAAAATACACTGAAGATATAAGAGCAGCACACAATAACTACTATAGAAACCAATACATGTCAAATAATTGTAAACCTTCCATTTATACACAACAACACGATACTAATGTCATAGATACAAAATGCACTTCCAATTCTAATCCTACCTCAGAGAGAGGCTCTGGTCTGAAAAATTGTTAGCAACAGTATTGGCAGGATTCCATTGTTGTGTTTTTCAAAGGTTTGGTAGCAAACATACTCACAGATTTTGTTCCTCTTTATTTTATTACTTTCCAGCAGGAATCTGAGAATCAAGCTGGGTTTTCCATCTCCAGCATCACCATTAGTAATAAAGGATATGTCAGCCAAATTATGATCACAATAATCTGCGAGCAGTTGCTCTGTTTTTAAGAGATTTGCTCAGACATTGCTTGGTGAAGAAGTCCCACATTGGCAAGCAGCACGTGTGGATACCTTGGTGCATGAGGATAAGCATTACTGGCTCCCACAGGTTTAAATGAAGTAGAAAGCAGCAAATACTTCATTTTGGTCATTTGGGCAGGCAGATGTGACTCTGAATACACAACAGCTTGGATTGTGCAATTGCTCACCACAGCTGCACATCCTAAGAAACAGATTACAGTAAATCAGTTCTTACCCACATTCGAGAAATACTCATAACACACTAAACATCATCCAGGCAGATAATCCCGCATAGATGCTTTCAGGGCACTGTGGGGACACATGCATCCCTCTGTGCGTGCAGCAGCAGCAAATACACAAGGGGTACCACTGGGGACAGGGGCAGGAAGGAGCTGCCCCACACAAGCTCAGGTGAATCTTTGCAAGGGCACGGGCTTGCCAAGCAGCGCAGATGTCCGCACGAGGTGTCAGCTGTGGGAGCTAGGGACATATGGAAGCACAGCTTCCACTCCAGTGAAAACATGGCCACACGTCTACAGCACAGGGAGAAATTAACTCTTAAAGGACTGCAGGAGAGACCAGCACAGTCCTATTGCTGGGGCTGGGAAATGTAAGGAGAGGTTTTGGGAGGCCAGGTAGGAGCAGGCTGGGGAGGTTTCCCTGTGCCCCCTTAGGCACTGCCTCCAAGAGCCTTGCAGAGCTCTCCCTGCTCCACTCCACATGCCCACGCCAGCCCACCTCCCCCAGAGGCTGCTCCCTCTCCCCCCAGCCCCTTTCCCTCTCTGTAGGGACACACTGACCTTCTGGGGCTACGGCCGCAGCAGTGAGATGGAGGGGCTGAGCCTGGGATGACCCACCAGTGAGGTGAGGAGAGATGTGGCCCTGGGGACCTCCCCGAGGAGCCTGGCATGCACCTTCTGCTGTCCCCGCAGGGCTGGGTCCCCTGGTGGGTGTCCGGTGGCCAACTCCAGCTCTCCCAGCTCACATGAAGCAGGTGACCTCCTGCCCCCAGCAGCCTGCAAAGAAGTCAAAGCATTTTATATATTTTATATTGGGTTTCTATCTGAAGCAGACTGAGACCAATTTCTTCCCCCCGGTATGCATTCTCCCCCGCAGCTAGTAGAAAGTGCTTTGTACCTGGCAGCTCTTCACAGAAGCCGCCTCTTTTTCTGGCCCATTTCAGTATGAACCTGCCCCAAAGGCCCAAGTCACCACAAAGGTGCAAGGAAACCCCGGAGCATCCTGCCCTTGTCCCCAGCAGCCCTGCTGGGGCTGCCAGGACCCACCTCGCAGCGCCCAGGCCTGCGCTGGGCTTGGCAGAAGTCGGTCACTGCCACGCTGCCAGGCTGAACAGCTCAGCATTTCCCAGCGCGACCACCTTCCGCCAGGACATCTGGGTTGGGCCTGGGGGAAGACCCCTTCAAGAGAGTCTCTTT
Organism: Anseranas semipalmata; assembly: GCA_013399115.1. Lineage (NCBI taxonomy): Eukaryota > Metazoa > Chordata > Aves > Anseriformes > Anseranatidae > Anseranas > Anseranas semipalmata. Next base: position 120,484 of record VXAA01002485.1, read on the forward strand.
CCCTGGAAAATTCAGTGAAAAGAGGAAAAAGAGGCAACTCTCTCCTCGATACCCGCAATGTCACCTCCCATGCTAACGCAAGACTTTATCTTGAGGCAGCCACAGCTTCTCTCCGTACCTAATGCTTTAAGCACTGGCTTCCTTACAACGCACCACTCACACCCGCAGCACAGTGACGGGGACGAGCCACACACTTCGCTCGGGTGACAGGGGACATCTAGCGGCACCGCGGCTCCCGGCACACCGTGCTCCTGCCGCAGCCCACGGAGCAGGGACCGCTGTCCCAGCAGGGCCTGCCACCTCGCTGCTGTTACATGGGGAAACAGCACTCTGCCTCCTGCACCCGAACATCTCACCCGGAGGCACACAGGTCCTTCGCCTCCTCCTCTCTTGGCTTTCAGGACGGCTTCACTGTTAGAAAAAAATAATAATATATTCACAGTTAGAGGCCGGTTATTTCTAGGGCCTGTAATGGATAATAAAGCATATAACCTGCTCCCTTTACCCCCCTGCCCCCCCAAGTCAAGACACTCATGGCCTTTCCTGCCAAGCTGCTCCCCAGCCTCTATCAGCACCAGGGTTCATCCATCCCGGGTGCCGGACTTGGCATTTGTCCTGGCTGAATTTCTTAAGGTCCCTATTGGCCTATTTCTCCCACCCAAGTCCCTCTGGGTGGCAGTCCTGCCCTCGAGCACATTAAGGTCATCCATTCCATCTTCACTACAGCCAGAGCCATGCTTTTAAGTAGGGTACATTCCTTAAAATGGAAAGATTGCTGGCTTTTCTACTTGGTCCAGTTTGACCCCGGAACATTTTCAACCAAAGCTATAGCATCTTTTAGAAATTTCACATGCAGGGAGGATCCCTTAGGAGTCCACAGGCTCCCAGTTGGTCTTCTCGAAACCCTCAAAGGACGTATGTAAGGATGAACATCTCTCAAATCTGTGTTCTCTTTCCCCCAGTAGCATTACAGACTACACCTTAACCTGGATGCTTAAACGAGTAGGCAAATTAGTGCAGACTTAACATGCATACAAACCCCATGTTTTCAAATATCCCATAGGGAAAAGGGATGAGGAATGACCAAGGGCATTCTCCCACAGCAACAAGGCATGGCTGCTGTTGAGGTTTCTGCAAATGGATTCCTTCTCACACAGCAACATCAGCTTGGATTTAGATGGGCTCGTACAGTTTTCCCTTCCCCACTGTCTGAGCTATTGCTTGTCTGATTGCACCGCTGGAATGGACAGAAAACAGCCCTGCAAGAAAAGAGGGTGGAGGGAGAGCCAGGACTACAATAACCCCCAAATCCTGGGGTACACTGGTCTACATCCTAAACAGTCAATGAATATGTCACCTGCTGTATCCCTTGCTCCAAAAAGCTTCAGTTTGGTCCTGAAGGTACCTGAACCCCATCTACAATTGCTATTATTTCACCTTTGGGAATGAGTTACTGATACTAATACTGATACTTCTCCTGGCTGAAACATGGTAAATTTTCACTTCCAAAAAAGTTCCTAAATAGATTTTTTAAATTACCTGTGATCAGCTGCCAAAAAAAAAAAAAAAAAATTCAATTGGTTAAAAACTGTAGCTTTTCAAAATCTAAAATAAAAGTGTTTGAATGAAAAGCAAGAAAAATATCTTTTGCAGAACAAAATCTTCAAAATTGCAACCACATGTCCTGGAAAGATTTTCATTTTGTTCAATTAAATAAAAAAATAATAAAGACAAGACATCCAGCTCAATTATTTACATCAGCAATAAGGAGTCAAAACACTGGCATTACAAACAGACCAGTTATACCGAAGAAATCAATTTCACAGAACTTTCTTCATAAGTGACGTCTTGTTACATGCCTTTTCTCACATCTGTGTGTGCTCCTGATGAGTGAGGTGGGTCCAGACCCCTGGCGCATAGGAAGAGGTCGAACCCTGGAGACTTGGGGAAGAAAGCAAGGGTGGCTCAGGGCAAGCAGGGATGATGCAAGGGCATCTGAGTCCAAACCAGACCAGTCAGATAGTTGTTTCATTGGGAAGGAAAATGCTATAGGTGTTCAAACAGAAATCCAAGAGACTGGTCTTTTAACCACTCACCAGCTCTTGTGGAGCTTTGTAAGATTTCTGCAAGTCTCCAGGTGGAAGGTGTACAGCAGTACTGAGTACTGATGGCAAGTTAATAGGAAATAACCAGTCCTAATTTCTCTTTCCTTCAGAGCACGTGCATTATTTTACTTTTGATAACATCAGAAAGTTTGTTATGGGGGTTCTTTTAGTAGAACAGCTCCCCTGAAGGGGACATCCTGTTCTCCTACATGTCCCACTGTTTCTGTGCTGTGCCTGGTGTCTTTCCAGCCACTCCTGGCTCCCCTCCCTCAGGCTTCCATACATACCTTTAGTGACCCAGATAAGTTCCTAATGTTGACCAAAGCTGTGATTTTCTCTTTATTTTTTTTTTTTATGAACAGATTTTAACAGTTATTTTATAGGTTCAGGCAAAATTGGAACAAATAAAATGTTAAAATTGTAGACCCTGAAAGACTCATAATGAGCAACGTAAATGACAAAACTCTATTAAAAAAAAAAAAAAAAAACTTTGTGAAATGAGGTTATAAAGCTAAATAAAAACCTCTCTGTACCCTGCAATTTAAAATAAAATATGGCAATTAGGTGATTCAAGCAATGAACATGCAAAGAAGGAATCCAGCTGAGTGCCACGTAATATCCAAACTGAAAATGCAAGTATCACAATAACATTTCTTATTTTAGAGCTTTGTTCTTGCTATGTGCATAATGTCAACTCAGTGTAGTTGGTCCATTAGATTAAATCTACCCTCTTATATGAACCTGCTCGTATTTTCAGTGAGTGGAAAACAAGAATAGGTCCTGTAGGGGGAGATGGGGGAGAGAGAAAGGCCAGGAGGATCAGCTGGGGTTTTGGAAGACTGGGTTGTCTATCTCCCAAACACTGCAGCGAAGTTACGCATTGTGGTCAGCCTAACACCTTGCTGTCACCGAAAGGGGATGGTTATACTTCGCTCTCCTCTACACACTTCCTCGTGCCAGGTCTGGCACGCATTGCTTTTGATAGAAAACCAACTTAACCAGCAAAATTAATGCCCCCCTTCTTCACCTCTCAGAAAAGTTAGTTAAAAACGGGCTGTGAGAGAGGTCAACTGAGTGGCACTCGCAGGTGCTTGCAGTCCACTTGCTATAAAGTAGTAACCGTTTTGATCTGCTTGGAGTGCTTCTTTCTCCACCTACAGCTATTGGAATAATTACAATTATGATAATTTTCTGAAGTATTCAAAAGCATTTGTTAAAAAAAAAAAAAAAAAAAAAAAAAAAAAGAACAAGAATCCCAAACTCTCCTTTAACTTCTGAGCTCAGGGCAGTAGCAGCTTTCTGTTTAGTTATAGGAGCCTAGAATTAAAAAGTCCTTTTCTGTTTATTTGCCTTCTGCTTTCTGAGGTGTTAGGCAATACCTGAATTTCTTTTGAACCATTCCCAGCACCCCTGGGAATCAGAAAAACACTGATTTGAAGAACTAACTGAGATTGTCCCCTGATTGCTCAGATTTCCCACTCCTGACATCTAGCAAAGCACCTGACTGCCTCAGGACCCACAGTGTGAGCAGCACTGCACGTGCATGCAACTTCTCTGCTGAGCAGAGCGTGGTGGCCCTCCTGTCCCCAGCGGTGCCCAGGGCCACCTCGGGGCTCCCAGATGGGGCTGCGGTGCTAAGCCAGCAACAGGCTGCCTGGGAGTTGCTGTTGTCGTAGGGCTTATAAGCTTCACCTGACAAAACCTTCCCAAAAATCTGAGGGTTTGGTTTCACTGAAGGAGTTTTGATGTTCCTGTCTTTCCAGGTAGCATCAACTTTTTTTTTCTTTTTTTCCATTCTGGCCTGACTGGGTTAGATTTCCCTGAGAAGGCATTAGGGGGAAAAAAAAAACACCCGAGTAAAAGAGTAACAGAGGGCTGGAAGCAGTGCTAAGCCTGCTGGGTGGCCAAAGCTCTCCAACCTCAACGTAGAGACCTCGCATGGCTGCTGTCCACCTGCGCCGCAGCCTGGACTTGCCACATGTATTTAAGAATAGCTGATTTATTTGTTTTCCTCTTATGCTCTGTTCCAAAATAATTATGAAGAAAATTTGTGGCTGGGATGGAGTTAAAAATGGCACTTTGGGAGGTGCAACAAAACCACAGAAACCCTGACTCATCAAACTTGCTTTCAGCTTGTTTGGCTGCTTGTCTCCTCCCATCCATCCCATTTTTTTTCTGCAAACTTTCCTCGGTCATCCCTCCTAGGTTACTTGCTTCATGCATTCACCTTCTTCCCCCTTTTCACTGCAAGGCTCTCTCACTCTTTTTTTTTTTTCCTTCCCTTGTTTCCTACTCCTCATTCATTTCCCCCTATCACCACCCACTAGAAAAAGACTGGTCTGGAAAGGAAAAGAGATAGAGCAAAGACAAAGCATTATGGATCAAAAGAGAAATGAGAACACCCTTTCATAGGAAACTCTTAAGGAAACAGACTTGTCTTTTCCAACTGATATTTCTCTTAAAAAAAAAAAAATCCACTTCTTCTATTAAAGCATTTCACTGGAATTTTAATGAAATGAAACTTATGTGTACACCTGTACATTCTCTTCTTCCCCCCACCCTCTCCCATTTTCTTTCCCTTTTCTCTGACCAAAACCGCAGTGCGGTGCCCTGCACAAAAATACATAAGCCACCACGTCCCCAGAGCTGACAGTGGCCATAGCACCTTCTCCTCCCTCCCAGCAGCTAGGAGAGAGACTGGAAGAGGAAGGGGGCTTCAAAACAACGTGAGCAGTAAGCATCGGAACTTCTGTGCCAAACATCCCGAAGAAAGTAACCAGCATGGGCTTAGCTGACCACACGGGAACGTTATTTCGGTACGGAAATAGGGACTACCAAAGGGAGAAATTCTTGGTGAGCACCCAAACCATCAGCACAGGGACACCGCGGTTCGGGTACCGGTGCCCCCCGGCAGGCCGGCTGGCAGGCCCAGAGCAGCAGCCAGCAGCTGGCACTGTTGCTCCACTGGAGGAGCAGCCGGGCGCCGGGGGGCCTTTGCACACCCCCTGCACACTCGGTCAGGATGACACACGTTGCCTGCACACCAGTACACCCGTGCGGAATGCATGCTCCGTGCACAGAGGTCTCACGAGGACGAATAAGGTTTCCATCGTGGATGCGTGCACCACCCTCGCTTAGACCCCACACCCGCAAATCTAATCTGATCGGTGAGACAGGTGGAAAACAGTGATACACTGTAAAAGAAAAAGGGAAATTCGGATTGATTTCCTGTGCGTCACAAAGTAGCAAAGTGACAAAATCCTTCACAAAAACAATAAGATACTCCCTCTAAGGATAGCTAGGACACGGAAGCTTCCTTCCAAATGAGAGGGGCCCTCCTCTCCCTCAGGTGTTTGCTGTTTGCAGCGCAGCCAGAAGTAGTGATAGCTAGCGTAAAGGAGTGAGCCAAGACCGTAAGGGGATATTACAACGGAAAGGCAGCCTTGCAGAACTTGCTGATACAAAGAAATAGGCGTTTGCTCTCTTTTCCCACCACAGAGCCCTTCAGTACCTCACAAGCCTTGGAGAAGTCACAGCACAGCGGAAGGTAAAATAAAATCCCGTGACTTTACAACTACTGCGTTTCTTTCAGAAATTGAGGAAGTTAAAACAACGTACACTTGTGCAGCAGGGGCAGGGAGAGTCTCAGTGGGGGAAAATACTAGCCCCCACCCACAAATCTGCTCTTCACAGGTTTTAGTACACTTTTTGGCAAAAAAAAAAATAAAAAATAAAAAATAAAGTGGATGAAAGCAAGGAAGAACAGGGAAGAATAAAAAAATTTTTTTTTTTAATCAAAAATAAGAAAGTGGAAAAATCTGAAAATCTGGGAGGTGAGAAGGAAGGAATTAAATTAAAAAAAAAAAATCTATGTGAATCCACAGTAAAGGAAACCACTTCAGTACATCATGTGGGGAATTTTAGCCAGCCCCAAGCACAAGACAAGCTTTCATAAGCTTGTCTGAAGGAAAGGTAGGTGTCTGAGCTCTGCCTGTGCTCCCCACTCCGTATGAGAGCAATTAATTACATCACTGAAGGCTGTTCTGTAATCAAGGTAATTACTGGCCTCGGGCTTGTGCAAGCCAGAAAGGCAGAGAAAAGTCTGGACTAAATAAAGAAGATAGCCAAGGGTGAAGGATTCTTACCCAAGGTCTTTCTGCTGGTCACTGGTTTTGAGGAGGTGTCTTCATTCTAGGAAGAAAAAAAAAGAAAGAAAGAAAGAGAGAGAGAAAATTACTGAGAAATAGCAGAGAGACATTCAAGGAAATGAATCAGTTCAGGGGTTTCAGAAAAGAACACTGTCCAAGGAGTTAGAGCAGAAGTTTCCTTCTGCATTTAAAAAAAAAAAAAAAAAAAAAAAAAAAAAAAAAAAAGAAGAGAGATAGATTTGTCTAAATAATGTGCCACAAGAAAAACACAGCAACAGCAGCAGCAAAATCCTCCCCTGCTGTGACTGCAGCAGCAGCAATTCCAGAACACATCAGGGGGGCATGTATACATTGCATTTGGTTTATTGGCCTGAAAAATAAGTAATTAGTTCCTTTGCATTGAGGAAACATGATGCATTTCTTGGACAGGGGAGAAAGAGGAGTTGGTTCAGCAATACATTAACATGTCTGCCTGTTGCAATGATCTTCAGCAGGAGAACCATCCCTTGGGAGCTGCACCTGAGTTTCTCCACCAGTTATTGGCACAGCCCCAAAGACCATTTTGCCAGAGTTGTTTTTCTGCCAGCACATTCCCTCAGAGCAAACCTACCACCAACTGCAGAATATTTAATCTTTGTAAATCCTAAAAGAAAACAGGATCATATTAGCAATCGTCCTTTAATCTTCCGTCAATATTTATTTATTGTATTCTGTTGCACTGATACGTGCAGTTACATACATTTGATATAGTCTCAGCAGTATATAAGTATGTGGAAAAGGGGGATACAGTTCTGTCTCTTTCAGTTTTACCCCATGATAAGGCCCCAACAAGTGTCTGAGGGGAGGTGATATGTGACCACAAAAATCAGTGCATAGCACTGAGAAATCAGCAGCCAGTTTCTGAGTGCCTGTGTTGTGCGGTGCGGTCTCACTGTGCTGCCAGGGCTGTGAATGTCTCATATATTCTGTGGAGCTCAAATCACTCTTGATTATGATCTGGGGTCTCAGTGCACAAAGACAGAGGCCACATACAGCCCACCAGGCCAAGTCAGGAAGATAGCATCGGTTTTGTGCCAGTTACATCCTTTCTGCATCTGAAGTCCTCCTGCCATCACAGAGGGATCCCTGCACAGACTGAGAGCTGGACTTCGCCCACATGCAGTAGTTGAATCTAGGAGGTTCCTTCACAAGGGAAACACGACACAAGGCACCTTGAATCACACTGCTGCCCTCCACAAAATCACTCTGGAGGAAGCTGCAGCAACAGCAGAAAAACCAGATGCCTGTAGTTACGGGGAAATCTGGATCTTGAAATACCACCACTAGACGTCCCCTTAGCTCCAGCCAACACAGCGGAGCTGCTCCTGCAGCCCGGAGAGCCTCTTCCTATCCACACACAGCATCAGCAGCGAGGGCAGGGCAGCACGGGTGAGCAGCGCAAGCACGGACACTCAGGGACCCTGCCTCCAGCCTGGTGGTTTCCAGACCATGTTAGCTGCATGCATGGTTTAAGCATTACGGTCACACCCCTGCTCGCTGAGCAGATACATACCTTAAGTGTTCGCACTTGGCCGAGATGAAGGGTCCATTCAGGCCTGGTCGCAGCCTTCGCCACCCCAGCTGCCCAGGGAAAGCCACCGAGGTGGATTTGCACCAATCCTGCTCAGAGCAGGTCTGGAGATTTCCTCCGATACCTTAATGAAGAAGCAGAGGTTCAGCTGGTGTAAGGCAAAGCGGCTGGCAGAGGAGTAACGCCAGCCTGCGCACTGTGTGAATCACCCTCACCTTTCAGAGGAGAAACTCGTACATCCCCCACATCCTGCCTGTGGCATGAGGCTAGATAAAATATGCTTGGGAGGCATGACCTGGCCTGTGGCCCGGCTGTCTGACCACAGTAACCGCACTCTTTCCTTATAAACAGGACACTGTTTCTTCTGGGTATCTGTGATTTGCTAATTCAGCTTTATTCAGCTCACTAGACATTTTTTCTAAATGAATTTTCCAAAATCAAAGCAAATGCTGTGGAATGCTGTCGGAAATCACTGCTTTTCCTGTAGCTTTGGTAAAACACAGAAAAATCTGCAGTTGCAGTGGGCCATTCAGACACCTGAAGAGGTGTTAGCCTGGTTCTCAAGGAGACTTGCCTGTTTGAGAGGTGCGTTCATCTCCTGAGACTGAAACTCATTTGCAGCTTACGTCATGGCTCACGAGAGTGACATCACCATTATCACTTCAGTCACTTACAGCGGGAACAGAAGAAGCAGTTGAGAGCCGAGGTAAATTCTGCTCTAGCAGAGCACTGGGAGAGCAGACTAAACGGCCCTGGAGAGGATTTTTTTTTCTGGCATATTCCTTTTGCAGTATCCACATTCTGCCACTCATTAAATACTAGCAGCCAGGACACCCTTAGGTGCTTTAAGACCATATTGTATGGTACAAGCAGTGTTTTCTGTCTTCCAGTCAAGCCCCTGCTCAGCCAGAAAGGCTTGCAAGTCACCTTCCGAGGCATGAGTTAACTTTCTTTGCTTCTGTGCACTCTCTGAAATGCAAACACTCTACATTAAAGCAGGCAGAGCACGCATAAAGCATACACAACAATTTTGGGGGGATAGGGCAAGAAGTAATAGTCTTTAAATGACAGGAAGATTCAGGCGAAGCTTGCAGGCCTGCTTGCCAGCAGGAGAGATGATGAAGCAGCGGGGCGGAGCACCTGGGGATGACACAGGACCTTGATCCTTGAGCGTCCTTGAAAGCAGCCACGAGGGACATTTGCCTGCAGTTGATTCTCCTACTAAATATGCCTCCTGGCCCCATCGCCCATGATATCACAGCTCCATGGGGTAGCAGTCTTGTCCCTCTAATTTAAGATGACATATATGATGTCAGTCCCCCCCTGTGGGGACTGTGACAAAAGCAGTTGCAGGAGATGCAACTCTTTCAGACCTCAGCTGGGGTTATTTTACGAGGACAATTTTCAGATCAAAAAGGGGGCAGAGCTAACCCATTCCTCTGCCAGCTCCACCCTCCATAAGTAGATGCCAATCTTTCTCTGGACTTTGTCTCTGAATTAGAAAGGTAACCAGAAGGCATCAGATAAGAAACTGGACACAACAAAATAGTCAAACAAAACCCGAAGGACTTTGATAATAAACACACAGGGAGCGAAGACACTTTCACATGGATTCCTATGCTTCAGCATGTAGGAAGGCCTGTGGCAGGAATTTTGTTTAGGAGAACAAATGCAACATTGAGATCTTTATAGCAATCTCCAGCCACTCCCCGTGGGGCTTTTCATCCCACACACAGACCACAAGCTACAGAGCTGTCATCCTTTGGACACCACACAAACACAGGACAAGTGCAGGAGTGCCATGGATGGCAACGTAATACAAACAGAGATAAGGGAAGCAGTGAGCAAATGCAAATGCACTCTGATGACCAGAAAAATCCTGGCTTTCTTCCTAGAAAAGCTGTGGTACCACCTGAACCAAAAAGGTTCCCAGAGCAGAGGACAACAGAGAGTTAGGCAACATCCATGTTGGTGAAATAAATCAAGTAAGAACTTCATCAGCATGACAAAACGAAAGACATCTAGACAAGAGCCATGAAAAGATTTGGTTTAAGAGCAACGTACTCATAGCACTGTAAAAGACCATTTAAGCAAACTAAAAACAATTTAGCCGATTTAACTTAATAGTTTATACAGCAGTGCCGTGCCAGCGCAGCAAAGCCCACTCAGAGCACAGGAGCAAGCCCAGCTGAATCCCCTCGCCAAGGGACCTCTGTGGCAAAACCGAGGGGGCCGCAGCCACGCCAACAGAAGCGCGCTCTGCTGTGGGGCTTGGAGGCGGCCCCGACGGGCACCCAGCACCAGCAGTGGTGGCGGGGCTGCTGCCCCACGGGAGAAATGTCCACCCACAGCGACTGACACCATGTCCTCCAACAGATTTAAACTCGCCCCTGGATCGGCCTGTCACGACGGCCTGCTCTGCATTCCCTCTCAAACTGAGCATGGTGGGCATCGGGTCCTTCTTAACTCACTCTCTCTTTTTCCCATGCGTGCACACACAGACATACTAAAAATACTTGCCATCCAGCGTTCCCTCAGTGCATCTTCTTGGGTTTCGCTTTCCAGCAGACTTCCTCCACAGTTGCCAGCTCTTCCTCAGGTTTAAATGTGCCCTTTCACTCCGGTCACTACAGAAAGGGGAGAGTTTTCCCTTTTCCTCCAGCAAATGAACTGAATCCTCACAGTGCAAATCATGGCTACATTCATAACAGTGTCACTAACACATGGGGGAAATGGAGGCTCAGAAGGAAAGTCTTTCAGCTCTCAGTGTCAAACAGTAACTCTGCTTGGACCCATGAATGGAATATTTTTTCCCTTTGAACAGTTCTCTCTCCTACCACTCTGATGCTGTCTGCTATCAGTATTCAAGCACGCAAATCTGAGCGATCCACAAAAACAAGTGTTAAAAACCTCCCTGGGAAGAAAAGCACTGTTTTTGTACAAACTCTCCCATCCCTCTCCCAGCCTCCACCCAAAGGCTCCTCCAGCAGGTGGTAGGATGAGGTGGGAGCGGAAACATGACGGCTTATCATTACGTACCGTGTTCAGTGTTTTGCCGAGCTGGGAAGGGACAGAACATCGGGAGCATTCCTAGGCACTCTGCCAGACTGGGGCCCAAAGGGTAAACAGAAAGTAATGCACAGGATGCAAAGCATCTTTAGGAAAAAAAAAAAAAAAAATCAGCACCAGATGGTCAATGAAATGATCCAGAACAGGAGATTGTGAATGAACATTTCAAGTTCTGCTTTAACACCTTATTAAACATATAAGGATCTGTGTCTTAAGAGCGGGCTGCATTCTGGGAGAGCCACATCAGGCAGAGATTTTGAAAATACTCCATCTCCTCCGCAGCCACCAGCAAAACCACTGCGGCACCCGAGTGCCCCGCACCTTCCAGCTGCAGCAGGGCACGGTCCTCCCATCTCTTTCCGATCAAAACTCACTTCCAGTACCATTTATCAGTAAATCACCACAAACAGGTTTTGCCTGTTTGTTTTTTAACTGAAGCCTCGTATAATACAGCATGCAAACCCCCAGCAAAAGCATTTGTACGCCAGTGTGGGTCGATACCATGGTTTAACACAGAGCATCTTTGTAAAGGGAGAACAAGGATACTGCAGTGTGCTTTAGGGCTTTTGCTTCCTATGGCCAGCCCCGGATCTCTGTTCTGCGTTAATGAACGGCTGCTGTATTCTGCATCGGGGTGGTCTGGCGGGACGGGCAGTCGTGGGACAATTCAGAAGGGAACCGCAGCATGCGAAGTTCCTCCACTTATCTGGCCGCTTTGCGTGAACAAAGCTGGCAAAATCAACCATGCGTATCACGAAACTCTGGAAGTCCTGCTGCATCGTTTAGGTTTCATGCTGTTTGGTTCAAAGACTCGGTGGGCAAGAAAAGGGCTCTGCTTCTCAAAGAAATAAGCTCTCTTGTACCCAAGAGACAGCTGCTACAAAAGCGGCGTCTCTTCAGCAGGCAGCTCCAGAAGAGCGGTTGGGCTATGGCAAGGGCTTCTCATATGCTGCAGCACGCAAGAAGCCACCCTCCTGTACAAGCTAATGTTCTAGTGATTTCCATTTGGCCTCGACAGTCTCTTACCTGCTTCACAAAATACACCTCTAAAATTTGAACTCTGAAATTACATTTAAAATGTCAGAAGTTTCCATGCCCTCATCCTTGCCTTTTTCAACAGAAGTGTGCATTTGTTCCCTGAGAGGTCGCTAGCTAAAAGCTTGGGAGCTGCTAGAAGAGACCGCAATGCTGATATCATAGGAAGGAGCCTGGGAACAGTGAGACACAGCTGAGACTGCTTGGGAATCGCTTTGCAAAATGAAGACCATAAGACCCTCAGTGGTACAAGGGAAATCAGTTCCTCTTCACCTTTCTGAAGAGGAACAACGGCTTTCCAAGTTTTGTTCAGGCACGATTTTCTACAAGTTTAAATACCATATCACAAACTTTTGGGAGGAGGTATGAAAATGGAGTATTAATTTCAGTCTGCTCTTAATTGATTTACCTAAGCTAAAATAACTCGCAAGTCAATTATTTGGAAAAAATAACTTAAGCCACTATCCTGATGAAATAAGAGGAGAGGCACTTGCACTAGTTTGCTGGAAAGCTGCTCAAATGCACAGCTTTAAATAAAAGGGTGCAGCTCTTTTCACACACGCCTGGAGAGACAGCCTTGCATAAGGATGTGCGGCGGGTACAGAGTGCTGCAGGCCAGCCCAAGGAAGACCTGGCCATGTGACTGCATGGTATTTTTCGTGCTTTCCTCCTCTCCTTTGCTTGCTGTCAGCCCTGCCTGGGCACCATGCTGCCTCCCTCAGCACATGGAGAGCGAGCTGTGCCTCCAGCCCCACTGGCCTCTGACAGCTCCAGTCAACCCGCTCTTATCTTCTTTTTCCCTCCCTTGAAAAGGTAAAGAAAACCACCAGCATCTTCAAAGCCAGTTACCAAGCAGCAATGAGGCAGAAACCCAAACAGAAGCATTGCCAGTGAACCAGATTATTTACAGGATTGGGATCAGCAATGCAAATACATACCCTGTGATTGCTCTATACTTTTAGTTTCTATTTTCTTACCTTTTTATTTTGGCACAAGAAAGAGCTAGCATGTGACTGTAAGGTCAGGGCATCTCCAGTTACAGCAGCATCTCAGAAGCGTTGTTCTAGTAAAACGATATCCTGCACAAGCCACGCTATGTAAAAAGCGGAGCAGGCACAGGGCGCAGGGTGCAAAACACTCCAGGCAAAGAGATATCCACGCTACCTTAAATGACCATACCCCGGCTACATGTCCTGCCCAAAAAGCAGGATGTTAGCCCAGGCTAACCTCAGCACTGCCATGGCAAATCCCCTAGGGACACCGGGAAGAGGGAACCCCACCGGAGGGGCTGCCAAGCCCACACAACCTGCCCCACACACAGAGCTGGCACCTCGTGCTGCGCTGCGGGAGGCTCCTGGTAGACCTCTGTTTCGGGCAGATCATGTCGACGTGCCGACTATGGCCACAGAGCGAGTAGGATGTCCTCACCCAAAAGCTGGGGAGGTGACCGTCCCCCCGCACAGCCTTTCTGCTAGCTCCACCCAAAAAGCAGCTGCGTTGATTCCTGCAGGTGTTCACCCAGGATTTCCCATCCTAGCAGTGCTCCTTCCCCTTCTTTTCTGTTTGGTTTGAATCCTCAAACTGTTGGGTTTCACCCGGTTTCAAAGGAGTAGCAAAACATCAGTGCAGGTTCATTACATGCAGCAGACACTCTCCAGAAGGTTCATAAACCTTTCACTAAGCTGGCCAGAGCTTCGGCTTTGTACCAAAGGACCTGAAAGCAACTTGTCTGCTTTCCCATTTCATAAGGAGACTTCTGCACAGCTCTAGTACTGGTGTTGCAGCAAGAACCTTTTGAAGCGGCTACATGACATGTGTTTTCTGTTTGCTTTCTAATAAAAAAAAAGAATCAGATGCACTGAGTTTTCTAAAAAGTAATTGCAGCAGCACTCAGCCACAGGGAAAAAGCTGTAAAAGTCCCTGATGCTTTCTGTTAACATCACATTCAGACAGCTTTGTTTACAAATGGAACTGACCTCTTATTTAATTAACATTTTTAGGAAAAAAATCTGGGGAAGTTTATTGGTCCACTATGGCAAATATATTCTCAGAGCAACAAACGGGACTGATCACTTTTACTTACATACAGACATTTCAGAAGTGGCTGAGGAGATGTTTTTCAGTTTGCAGCTAGCAGATGGGCTCATCATGCTTTATTCATTGGATCCTGCTCCCACTAAAATTTACAACTGAATTCCCACCAATGTCACTAGGAGGAAGAGCAAGAGGGAGTACTCCTATCAAAAAACTCAGCTTTTTCACATCAAGATGGCCAACCTAGAGTCTCCCTGGCTACCATAATCAGATTTCAACAGTACGACCACAGCAACAAAGTGCAAGTGTTTATCAGAACACCTCAGAAAACCCCAATTCACTTTTTTTTTATTTTTATTTTTTTATTTTTTGGTAATTCAAGTTTCTAATTATACTTGCAAAAAAAAGACCATAAGGTTGTATAGAGGTACAACCAAATGACAGCTGCCTTCCTCAAACCCCATTTGAGTTGCAGGCATTCCCAGAACTGATGGGAAGCACTGTACGGTAGCGTTTTCCCAGGAGAAACGCTGCCTTGCCGCGTATTCCCACCCCCAGGCAAAGTCTGGCCAGCAAGCAGCAGGATGAGCCCCGCAGCCGCAGGGATTACAGCGCTGGAGGAGGACATGGAGGAGAAGGTTTAGTTCCTCCTCGAGAGTGATTTCAGCGAAGGCTTCAACTTCTATCTCCTGCATCACACCCAGGTGCTCTCCGCTCATGATTCAGTTAATCGCCATCTGTTTTCTCCTTTTTCCTCATGCTCTCTAGATCTTTAAAGACTGGCTGAGCGTGGAGCAGCCGCAGCAGGCAAGCTCATGGAGGTGGAGGTCAGTTCTGCATGCAGGGGCAGCCCGAGCTGCGACCCAAAGCCAGTGGTCCCCTTTTACCTCCGTCCCCACCAGTCAGGACGTTATCTGCTGGAATCTGCCCAGGTTTCTTCCTACCAGCATCTATAAAACTCCCCTTTCACTTTGATGAAGAATGAAAACCATATGTGTGAATTCTGACTTTTTCACAAGAAAATCTTCCATCGCCGTTTCCTGCCAGTCCCCCTTGTTGCCTTATTAACACATACCTATTTCAGGGGTACAGACTGCCTTCACAGTAGTGGAAATTTATGTAAGAATTGTGGAGCAAGAGAACAGCATGCAACGCAACAAGGATCTAGATAAGGTGAAAATCAGGACTAACAATATTTGAACAAATGTGTTTCTATAGCATATATGATTTCTGCAGAACAGAGGGTATTTCCAAAAATGAAATTGCCCAGAAGGGAAAAACAGAAGAAGAAAGTGAAGAAAGGAGGAGACAAAAATAAGAGATTTATAAAAGAAAGGGACCTTTAAAAATACAATGGTGGGGCACGCTATAGTGAAATTTAAACACCAGCCTGGAGTAAACTCCATGTAACAGGATCCCTGAGCACAGCCTAGCTCTGAGGGAGGTTTCAGCTCCCCTTTCCAGGCCTATCTCTTCGACCTTGCCTCTGTCACATAAACGAACTAAAACGAACATATGTTTTTAAGTTTGTTTCTAAAATAACCAGAGCGAAGCAGAAACACTGCACTGCCCACACCAGGCTCCCCTCACCCTCCTAGGGGAAAAGAGGAGAGAAAAACCATGCGTGTTTGTCACACCAGATGAGGTCCCACGGCGACAAGGGTTTATACCGAACAGAGCCGACAAAATGGTCTGCCGGGTCCCAGCTCTCCTTTCACAGAGGGAGGTGGACCATGCCCAAGGGGCTCCAGGTGCCGAGGAGGTGCTTCTGTCCTTCAAAGGACTCTAAAGCAGCCCAAGAGTTGCCCCAATGGGCTCCTTCCTAAAGAGCATGGATCCTGGAGTTTTAATCACAATAACAAGTAAAAAGCCATTTAGAAGTAAAGAGACATGAATGGATCTGGCAAGGAACAAGCATAGGCAGGGGATTAAGAGTGGATGAAACCAGCCGCTTCCTGGAGAGACAAGAGACAGCAAAAAGACTATACACACATTCCATTTTGATCGATCTCAACAAAAGCAATTCCTGTTTCAAAATTAAAACATGAAAGAAATCATCACAATGAAGATATCTAGCCTTAAAAGCTGCTCCTTACCATATCGTATTCTACACTGAGCAGACACTATAACCTCAGGGGTGCTCACTTTACTTCCAAGTTTGTCGCCCAAGGGACAGGTTTGTGCCTTGGGAAGAGAGGGAAAGACCAGGGCTCTGGCAGCCTCCAGCCTTTTAGTCCCAGTCTGTCTCTCGCCCGGAGCTGCATACAACTGAAAGCAAATCCTATGACCCAGCATCAACGTTTTCCTGTAGTTCCTGTAAGTATTTCCCATGTTGTTGCAAGTACACCATTACCTATGAAAGCCAACTGTGACTGCATCTACATTGACTTGTTTCCTTTCTGCTCTAAACACAGAGGTGCTTGCCCCTTGCAAATCCAGGCTGATGCTCTCCATGGAAGAAAAATAGGCATTTTACACCCATGTCTACAATAAGAAGAACAATATTCCTGAAACGTTAGCTTGCTTTTTCATGCCACTCTCATCAGTGAAATTCAGACATACAGACTATTCAATAATTATTATTATACTTGCAAAGGGATTCTCTCATTTCTCAGTTTGGAGACTTGATCGTTTTCAGGAAGGACTATCTGAAAGACACACCATCAAATTGGAAGGAGAACTCAAAACCTGCTGTCTAAAACATCACTTAATGAGACTACAAGTAAGATTTAAAATACACCTATAAATGAAAGAAGCTAGGAAAAATAATTTTCCATTTTGGAACATTTTTTTTTGTCATCTTCCCACAACAGCACATGCACAACTTGAAGTTCTATCACAGTATAGGGCCAGCATCAGAAGAGCATACATAACTATCTTTTTCAAAATGATTAAAAGTTTCAGGATCAAATACTTCAAAGGTGCTTTGCCAACAACAGAAGAAAATTACTTTGCAAAATTTTAAAAAGCTTAAATTGGCAATGTCTCTAATTGGTTTTAAAACGCTTAATAAAATTTTAATGATACGGTCCTACCCTAGGGCCACCGTTAATCCATTATGGCTAAGACAGATACTAAATAACTTGTGGAAGCTGGAAAAGAACATTTTGTCCTTTATTTCCCCACCTATTAATGTTTACTAAAGTAATTACAGAAGATTTAATATATCATCTCAGAAAAAAAGAAGTTGCTGCAAGCTCCCCTTTCTTGTTATGACAGGCAGCCCATGAGTTACTCTCGGTTCCATCCCCAGCTCTGCTCCCCCTGCTTTTCCACTCTTACGCAAATGAGGAATTGCTTGTCGGCCTCCATTTCCTAATCTGAAATTGGATCACTACCGTGTGATTTGCAGAGGTGCTACACAACTTCTCAGAGAGAGGAGATTTTCAAGCACAGAACAGCACGCTGCCTCACTGCACGAGATGGCACGAGGCATGGGAAAGTGGTGGGGTGCAAGGATGGACCTTTAATAAAAGGCAGATATTCAAGCGTAAGTTTGAATAAACCTGACAATGAGGTTCAAATGAGCAAGGTAGTCTGGAAGACTAGCGATAGGCTGGCAGTGCTTGGCAGAATATGATAAGCGTGTTACACAATGCATCAGGAGATTTGCCAATTTTCCAATGTACATGTGAACATCAAAAATTGAGTGGCAACATGGGAAAAGCAGAAGATGGAAAAAAAAAAAAGGTGTTTTTTGATGTGCTGTGTTTTTTGATTTGTTTTGTTTTTACCTGCACCGCAAAGCAGACAAAAAGAATGGCTGTTCTCAGCTGAGAGGGTACTGAGAGGACAAAACCCTTGTGACCAGCGAGCAGCACCATGGTAATAAACACGGAGCGAAAAGCCAAACACAGCTGTAAGTCCAGCCAGCCCCGATAAAACCTCTGTTCACAACACACAGGCACCCTCCTCCCCAGCTGCCCAGATGGGCCGCTTCGGCACGTGGAGAGCTCTTCCGGCACGCCAGCTCCAGAAAAAGGCTAGCGCACGCACCAGCGAGCTTCTCTGGTCTTTTACAATGCTCTGGCACACTTTAGAAAGCATGCAGGTAGGCTGAAATGCATCAGTGGGCTGCCTGAAAGCCTACTCTGCTAAATTCCCTGTTTCTACTTACAGAAGGGATTTCCCACTAGCAGGAGGCACCAGCTAAGCCTGCAGTTCCACCGATTTCTAAAGCATTCACAGGAGATACCTGCAAGCAAAGAAACCAGCAGGCCGTTAGGCTTTACCTGCAGGGGTCTCTTTCCAAGCTAACAGTTTCCTCCTCCTGACATCGGCTCTGGGCCAGGTGAGATGTACTTCACAGGAAGAGCCGCCACGGTAGGGACCTGAAGCTGGAATTGCTGTGATCAATGGAGACTGGACAATTTGGCAGCCTCATCTCCAAGCCTGCGTTGCTTTCACCCTTTTGAACAGTACAAGATAGGAAAAAAAGCCTGCAAGTGCTTATTCCCTGCTACTTTATCTCAACACCATTTGCCAGGTGCTGTGCCATGGAAAAACTTGGTGCGTTTTTGCACGCTGCCCCAGTTGCAACAAAGGTGCCTGTGTGGCTCTGCTGCAATTAGTCAGACGTGTCTGCTTGTTGCTGCAGGCAAGGAAAGAAACAACATGCCAGCAAGACTCTTAAAGCAGGTAACACAGAAAACATCTGTTTATTCGTCGCAAGGAAGTAAAATGATAGCTCATCAGAGCTGAACTAAAAAGACCTAATGTACAGCCCTAAGGTGGGCCCAAGAGAAACATGCATTAGGTTATGTGTAAGGCAAACCAAGGAGATGGCTGCAAGAATAGCGTTGCACAGAGGCAAGGTGAGCCCCCGACCAAGCTCTGTATGAAGAGGAGGCAAGGCAAATCTCAAGTTGGGGGAACTCGTTGAGATCTGGTGATGCTCCCTACCCTGTCCCAAGAGCCTGATTTGAAATAAGTGACTCGCATGGAGACATGGCCCTCTCAGTGAGGCACTTGCACTGAAACAGGAGGAAAGCAAAATAAACGAAAATAAAAATAGTAAAAACAAACAAATTAAAAAAAACACACACACACCAAACTCCTTAGCCACTTGATACAGGCATCATCCTCTTCCTGCTGTGGCTATCACTCTTTTTGATAAAGAGACCTGACAGGGAGGGAGCCACCACCTCTCCTCCAGCCCCTGGCCTCTGCCAGCGAGAGGGGCTGTGAGGGCATGGCCACATCTTCTCCTGCAGCTCCTTCTGCAAGGGCTTATTCAGAGCTGGGTGCAATGCACAAAGTATTTTCCACCAGCATCAGGTGGATGGCATACTGGAAATCCTCAAGACAGGGCTTGGATTTGCAGGATGCCAAAGGAAAGATCCTTATATCAGGCAGGATCAAATAGCCAGCCAGACTAAATGAGGTGAGATATGAGGACACTTACTGAGGGCCAAAGGTTAATGCCTCCCCACATGACAAGGGCTGGTATCTGAGGAATCCAGAGGCCACCATGCAGCTACTGACCTTTGCCTGGGGAGATGAGAGTTGGTGCTCACCGGCTTCAGAGTCATGCATGTGCCGCAGCAGAGACAGACTGGAGCAGAAACTGAGATACTGTTGCTAGAAGAAAGTGATAACATCAGTAAACAGACCTGGGAAAAAAATAAGTCACTTCTGGCTTGACTCATTGCAAGCCCAGCTAACTGAACTCAAGCACGAGGACAGTGCCCCAAAGGACGGCAAGCTCATGAGATGGTGCCTCTGCTGCATCCATGCAAACGACACCGGTAGAGGACTAGAAGGATTACCTTTTCAAACAGAGCATCTTTTTCCCTCCCCTGACAGCTCCCGGTCCTCCAAAGGATGATGCTCTGCAGCCTTACAGAGGAACCCAGCAGCCAAAACAACCCTAAAGGGGAGCGGGCACACTTCAGGGGCCATACAGCTGGTATCTGCCACCCTGTGCCTGCTGTGCCACGGGAAGCACGGTGGCAGCACCTGAACGGCCCAGCTAATTTTGCCTCTCGTCTTGTGAGATTTTGCTTCCTTCCCTCTCCCCTGGCTGCAAAGACATCAAGCCGTCTTGGTGGCCGCTGCCTCTTGCATTCACGCTCGTAGAGCATCCGCCGCGGAAACACCCAGCGACAACAACCCGAGTGAGAGGAGGGTTGAGCAGCTGGGCGGGGGCTTCCTCTGCGTGCAAACACCGGCCCGGCAGAGCACCCTGTGACACCGCGCGGCTCCTGGCGCAGGATCCGTGCGTTCGAGGCAACGCCGCAGCGCTGGGCTCCGTGCCAGCTCCGAGGGGGGACGGGGACAAACAGGGATGGCCATGGTGGGGCCGGCCCACGGGGAAGCCCCTGAGCCTGGCCAGGTGCAAGTGCAGCCCCGCGGCCGCTGGGAGCAGCCGGAGGATAACGCGCAGCAGCTGCTGGCGTTCCTCATGTGCCCCAGGAGCGATCAAAGCCCAGCGGCTGACTGACTTTTCCAGTGTTACTAAGAGCAATGGAACAGCGTCAAGGATACCTAGGAATTTCCCTTTTATCGCAGCTGCAGCCACAGCGCGTTTATAGGAAGCAGAAAGGATAAGTGGCCCAGCCATCAAGTATTTTCCTAATTCTCTCCACAGCACAAGTGGTAGGCACATTTTCTCCCTCTCCTCGTGCTCTCCTTACGGATCCAGCAGAAGTGCTGTACCAGTGCTGGAAAAATGGGGCCAGCTGAGGTTTTTGGAGGTTATGCATTGCTTTCTGGGTCTTGCAGTGAAAAGTTTCAGCAAAAGCACACATGTATATACTACCAGTACTACAGAGCTGTAAGGCAGACACAATCTGAAAGAAAACTTTAGGTCTCCAAGGCAGGACTTACCCAGAACAAATCCTTAGCAGACATAAAAATTATTTAAATAAACCCGAACATGTCACTTAAGTGTTTCATTGTTTGCAAAGTAGTTTACATGCAACAGTGGGAACCAGGGAAAAAGTGTTTGCATAGAAACTCCGAAGAAGGCCCATTATATCACACTTCCCAACAAAGCCCAGGCTGTTATCCCGGCTGTAATCAGTCTCATTGTGCAACAAACATGATCAAAGGGAAAAGATCGTGAACGCTCCCATACGAGAAAACCCTTGGCCACTGAGAGAGGGAATTACCCAGGCAATATAAGGTATCACTCATCTCACTGGGTGTCCTTGAGAACTATACCATGGCATACAGGAAGATAAATAGAAGCTGAGAATAAAGAGTAAGCAGATGCTGCAACATTTTTTTTTCCAGAGAAAAAGCATTCTCCAGCCCAGTTTAGACCATTTATTTCCATAGTGAAAAAAGTGGTAAGAAAAAAACTTCACTTCATTTATAGTCCCCTTACAAAACACTACACAGACTTATTTCTTAGAGTTAAGAAGAGAGATTAGAAGTTTCTCTTTAGATGTATTAGTTTATCATATTTACTGAGGAAAAAGGAAAAGAAATATTGGTCTTGACATGTGCTACCAAAACCTGTAAGCTAAACAGTTATAAATATATATTATAAATAGATATTCCACAAGCACAATGGACACATGCTAGTTTATACGAGTTATAAAAGGACTAGGCTGAAAATATGCAGACTTTAAGACCATGTTTTAAGAAATTTTAACTAAAAACACATGCAGAGTATGCATTCTAGCAGATAATTACACATAGTGAAGCACAGTTCATACAGACAATAGAAACAGTGTAGCAAAATGAATTTTGTATCTAATAGAGAAACATATATTACAAAAGCACTTCCTGTTTTCCTTCTAAGAAAGCTAATTTTTAGGCTCTACAGGTCACCCACCTCTAGAAATTGACTAATCTAATCTACAATGTGTAAACACACACGAATTTACCAGATCTGAGAGAACGCTATTTTTAACATCTTTCCTGTCCAAAACATCAGCTTACTAAAAA
>VXAA01002485.1:146491-157902 GCA_013399115.1 Anseranas semipalmata
CCCGGGAGGGGACGCCGTGCTTCGGCACCCCCGGGCTGGCCCCGCTGCCCCCGGCGCTGATAAGACGAGGGATTTCGGACCGTCTTGCAGCTGGCCCCGACACTTTCCAAGGAATGTTCCTGAAACAAAGACCCAAATTCCTGCATCCTGATTCCTGCGGCTCCCACAGCTGACTGCCAGCGGCCAAACCACTCTCAAATACTCCGCATCCTTCGGTTTTGTGTGTCCAGGGCAGGCATCCCATCTAACTGTTGCAGTTTCTGCTGCGTCAAGGCTGTGGGAGCACACCTGATGCTTCTTCCCTCTGCGCACCTGGGAGTGCGAAGGCAACTCGCTGGCTGCTGCCTTTCGCTCTCCTAAATGGACTGATCGTTCAGCAGTTCTTTTTTGTCTGTCCGAAGAGTAGCGAAAGAGATAGTGTCGTCAGAACCCTTCTTGTGTAATAGTATCAGAGTTGAGATGCAATATTGCGTGCATGACTCCACATACCACGAGGTATTTAAAAATACCTTTTTAAAGAAAATTCTTGATTAAAGCCACTTAACCGCTAAATGTACCGTGGTATATTGATAACAATGTCAAAGAAGACTTCCAACAAACGCTGCTGCAGGCAGCGTACGAGTGATGCAGAAGGGGCGTAAGACATTCCCAGAGCTGCCGATCTCCCTGGTTAGCAATGCTGATTCACACAGGGAGAATCAGTGGGAATCTGCAATTTCAGAGGCTAGGCATCGTCCCCCACATCACTAGAGTTTCTAGAGATATTTTTAGCTAGTGGTGTTCTTTGAACAAGGGTTAGTGAAACAAAATTAAGCTCTCTAACAGGAGGTTTAATGTACCAAAGCCGAATGTTGCATAATTTGGTGACAAAATACTTGTGAGCAAACTTGAAGCATTTCTTTCCAGATTTGCGTGCCGTGCCCCCAGCCCTCGAGTTGCAGTTTCACGGCAGTTTTAAGCTGCCAAAGGGGTGCCCCAGCCTTGCGGCACTTCCCTCGCAGCCTGGGCGAGCTGTGACCCGATGCTGGGGCATTATTCAGCTCAAGCTGGCTGCTCAGAGCCGCAGGAACCTGCCAGAGCCGAGCGGGGAGGCGATAGGATTCCCCATCCAGAGGCAGCGTTCTCGGCAAGGCACTAACCCTGCTAAGAATTCGCCCTGCAGAAGGTCCGACGGCCACAGTCCCGCTCCTTCTGCCACGGCCCTACAAAATCCTGCGCCCTCTTTTGCCGCCTGTGGGTCGGGGGGAAGGCGAGCCTTCTCACCGAGCTCACCCAGCAAAAATCAATCATTTTTAGGTAGGGGTGGTTTCCAGATGAATCACCCCTGGGGAAGTGGCTTTCTGTGTGTGCCTCCTTCGTTTTCTGGTAAGGGAAGGGGGGGGGGGGGGGGGGGGGGGGGGGGGGGGGGAACGGGACAATGCTGATGGGACATTGCTATGGCAACCCCAATATAGAGCAATTGCTGCTGCTGTATAAGGGCACCCTCCGTGGGGATGGGTGCGCATCCCAGCCACCCATGCTCCCTCCCCCCACATTTATAGGAGTTTGATTCTCTGAGCTGTTTCTCCCTTTGCACATGATAAACGCGTTAGAAAGTTACGGGCAGGAGGAGGAGCTGAGAAGAGGTAGCAAAGCACTGATAAGGCACTTGCAAAAGTCTCATTTTCTCAGGAGACCAGGTGAAACACGATGTGTTGGTCCAGAGGCACCGGGCTGAAGCCTTATGCTAGGATTAGGATGGCACGTTTGAGTCGGGGAACTTGCCAGGGAGAGCAGCGGGGGAAACGTGGTAGCAGGGTGCTGCTGGTTTGTTGCAGAGTTGTTTGCAGCTGCTGATCAGTGATGGGGCAGGACGTTAAATGGGTCACAGCTTAAAGCCTGTCCATCTCAAAAAGGCTGCTTTGCCGATAGGAGGATGGGGGGGCTTCTGTCAATGTCTTGCCGTGGCGGCAAAGTGTGGCTGAGCTGGGACAAGCTGCTCTGCCGAGTGCTGACCTGTGCCTGGCGGAACTTCCACCGGGATGCCTGGCGAGGTTTCCATCCTGTTCCTCTTGCCTAGAGAGTTGAAAGGGTTTGTGGCAACTAGGGACCGTTTCAAGTTTACCTTAGCAAGCAAGGCTATAAACTAGCACTGACACATTTCCCTTAAAATGGTTAGCTGTAGCCTTTTGTGGCTGAATTGCTTAAGCAGCATCTGAGCCACCCATTCTCCAGTGGTGGGGGCAGGCAGCTGGTGGTAGTAGCGGTGCCAGCCGGCCCTAGCATGCTATTTCTGCTCATGAGTCAGATCTCGGCGACATAGAGTCATTTCGTGCTTTGATATAAAACGCAGAGCCGCTCACTTGTCAGATTATTCATCTTGCTCTTGGAGGCAGGTTTTTTTTTCAAAGGTTATTCACCCTGGCACCTCCATGTCAGAGCGGCTTGTCCAAAACAAATCTGTTTTCTCAATCTTGCGCTATAGCCCAGTAGCTCGTAACGAGCCTGGAGTGTTCTTCCTGAAGTGCAGGAATGCGCTCGCTGGTTAAGCAAACCAGGCATATCTAGTTAGCCACAGAGCAGGGAAATCTGTTTCTCTGACGGTTACAAGAAAACAGAGGCAGGAGGCCAGCTTTCATGTTTCGGGCTTTGTCTGGGTAAACTGCGCAGCAGTGCGTTCAGAATTGAAATGTGTCAGCAGCTCACCTAGCTCGTCTTAAATAACTTAATTGTTCTCCTAAAGACTACTTTGGAAGATAAGTCATGCTTCTGCAGTTGTGAAACACCAAAGAAAAAATGAAATCTGTTGACTGAAGTTTAGTCCCACGTACAAGTTTACTGACTCAATGAAGCACATCGCTCAGCTGGAGCAGAGCTGGACTGCTGTGGAAGACGTCTATTTGATAATCAGATTACTTTTATTGAAAGCTCTTTCCCCTCACGTAAAGGAGAGCTTTTCTTCTGACTGGATACAGGTTGAGCTAATTCCTTGAGACTGACAACACAGGTAGTGCAATGTTGGGAGGGTTTTCTTGTTTTGTTCTCCTAGCACAGCAGGAAAATGCAATGAATCCACTTGCTATCAGCTCATCTCCTACCAGAAAAAAAGGAATCTTCACAGGGTCATAGAATTAGCGATAAATTTGGCCTGCTTGGCAAAAAAGCATTTAGAAAACATTTTTGCTGCTTTAATTGGTGTTTCATATTCTTATTTTCAAGGAATGCTAATAACTGTATTACCAAAAGGCTTAGTTTGCTTTTTTGGTGCAGATTCCAGTGCACTGAAGTTGATTTTGTGCTCTCCTTCACACAGGGAAGGAAATGAGTAGAATCTTGTCTACCATAAATTCGTCTGTCCTCCTAGCAAGGATGGACTCAAGCAAAACATTGAAAATCTCAGCTGCTGACTGCTTCCCCTTTTCTCTCTTCCCTTCTCCCTGGTGTCCCTTCTCCTCATGGGTCTGGGGAAGACTCACAGTGGGAGCAGTGAGTCTGGACTACCAAGGCCCTCCAGATGGCTTTAAAATTTGAGGCCAATTGTGCCTCTTCCTGGCTGTGCAGATCCTTCTGGCAAAGCCCTCCACGCGCAGGAGCAGCTCCGCCAAGGCTCTGCATCCAGCTTTCCCTCCCCGAGGGCCCCCAGGCCGCTGACCCAATTCCTGGGGGTACTGAACAGCTGGGGGCCGAGGAGGGAGAGGGCAGCCCCAGGGGGCAGGAGGATGGAGGAGGACAGCCCCCACATCGAACCATGGCATTGCCCCATGCAAGTGCAGAGCCAGACCACTCCCCTGGGTTCCCGCCACATCCCTGCACCGGCGCTCGGTTCCCGGTGCAGCCGGTAAGTGGTACCCGCGCCCGGCGAGCAGCGGATGGGGCGCGAGGACGAGCAGGCTTGGAGGGGAAAGGTGCTAAAAACGCTCCTAAATCCTGGAAATCCTACGCCTCGTTAAAACTGCACTTACGCCTGCTTCACTTCATAACTCATCCCTGTCAACGCAGCTAAGATCATCAGCCCGGTGCCTCCGCATGAATACTCGCTGTCTCCCTGGAAGGTCAAGGGGCCTTGGCCGCAGATCCTCTCCTGCCTTCCTGTTTTGACTGAGGGAGGAGAGGGCTCGGAGGGAAGGTTGTAGCAACCGCACTGTACACAGGCGCTGCTTCTGAAACATAAGATTGGGCAAAGCGTTCGAGAATAGCAGTGGGTGAGGGCTTTTGGCAAGTTGTGACTTTGCTAAAAATGAGGTTCTGAGGTAGCCAAATCCATTCATAAATTGGAAGCAGTTTTGTGGAATAGTTTCAGGCAAAACAAATGGCAAAGCATTTCATTTTGGGCACTGGCAGTACAAGCTGAGGAATCAAAGAATTATTAAAGTAGTTGCAGGGAGCAGTTGCCTTTCCCTGAATAGCCCGCTGGTTAGGGAATCCACACGGGTGGTGGGAAACCAGCTTCAGTCCTCCCCTCTGCCTCCAGGGATCAAATTCATATCACACAGCCCATGGAAATAACATGATCGTAGGGGTATGTGCTAGCGTGAGAGGGGCAAGAAGAACCACGTGCGCATTGGAGCAGGAGGAGCGCCCGTCCCACGGGAAAGCGTGCTGCCCCCCAGCCCCACAGCCCTGGCTGCTGAAGAGCTCTGTATGGCTTCTCACGAGGCGGGAGAGACCCATGCCCCAAATCCCTGACTGCCACAAAGTCGCCCTTGTGCGTGTGAGCCTGGGTTTTGTTTTAAAAGAAATGGCTGGTTTGAATCAGGGAAAGGAAAAGTTCATCCAGGGCTCCTGCATCCAATCGGAGTGACCAAGTGAAAAATCTTTTTTGGATAAGTAAAAACACTGTTTTGGTACCCTGAATTACTTTTTACACCCAAGCTAGAAGCTGAACAGAGTAACTTTGCTGTATAGTCCCAGCAGCCCCTATGCCAAAAATGTTTCTCGCACAAGGGAACACGCACACAAATTATTTCAATCACCCTTAATGGTGTGGGCTGCATCTCTGCTGCAGGCTGCCCTTCACTGGGGCTGGCCATAGGCTACCTTGAAGTCAAAAGAGGTATTGGCTGACTTGTCCATGTGGTGAGATCTGGATCTCTGAGCTGCAGAAGGGGGGGATTACACATGATTTAACTCCCTTTGTTTTCCTCCTGGCCATCACCAGCTTCTGAAACATGATCAGATGGAGACAGCAATGATTTCAGGTGACTCGTAGAGAAAGTCACCCGGCTTGACCCAAAGCTGTGAAATAGATTGGGTATTGAAAGTCCTGGGTAGGAGCCGTATCCGAGATCTTTGGAGACAAGGTTGAAGCTTAAAGGCTTCCCCTTCCTGATCTCTTCTCTATGAATTTCTCCTTCTCCAAATCCAAACTTTCTTCTTCGTCCCGAGGTAAACCTCCCACGCTGCTACTAGATTTTACTTGAAAGAGATAATAGAGACAGGAGCAGGAATTGCCATAACATGCATGTGTCCTTACAACCTTAGTTTCCCACAACACACTATTAAAAAATAAATACCACAGTTACACACAGATATGTATTTGAATTCAGCAAGTACCAAGAGTCTGAAGTTAGCTCTGTAATGAACCTGCACAAAATCACCACAGATATAGCCCAGGGAGGTATTTTGCCTTTTTCATCCCTAAAAAAGGTATTGGGAACTCAATTTGAAAAGAGCTGGGGGGGAGTCAGCTGAGATACTTGGCTATGGAGCCTCAGATTCATGCCCTGAACCTAAGAAGTGAAGCAAGTTCCCAGAACAAAACTTTTATTTTTTAAAGTCATGGGGCTATATTCTCCAAGCAGCATTTCCAGAGGACATTGTGCCCCTTTACAGTCCCCATTGGTGACCACCACTGGCTTTCTCAAACCATCTGCTTTTTAGGCAGCTGCATTACCTCGTGGGTACTAATCCTCCTTATCCCCAGGGAGCACTCGGGAGCAGCAGAGCACACTGCGACACACTGCCTCTCAGGGCTGGGATTTCTGGGGTGTCTCTCAGGGTGGCCTTGGTCTCTGAGGACATCCTAAAACCATACTCCCAAGCTGAGACCCCCACACCTGGGGCAAGGGCGGGGCGAAAGGAGACACATTGCTACAGCCCAGGGAGAAAGCTGTGCCTGATGTGCTATATATCCAAGATGGCTCCTTGCCTGCCTATTAGTAAACCATTAGCCTTGCCTTCAGGCTGAACGATATTTATCCCAAAACCATGCCTCAGTAGCCAGATCACTCACGGACAAGGCTGTGACTCAGTTGGTTTCCCACTCGGAGGACTAGACCATACCCCGGCAGTTCTGCTTGTACAGACTGCAAGCGGCACGCCTCGCCTTCTGTTACGGGCGTCCTGGCACCAAGTGATGCCCTCGTTGCTTAATCTCTCAGATTTTACTCCTTATTCCTTGATTAAGTCACAGTTACTGGCAGGACCTGGTTGCCAAGAGTGGATAAAGGCAGGATTTCTTAGAATTTGGTCCCCAGATGCCGTGATGAGGCAGTAGCAGGCGCCAGCTTTTAGCAGGCAGCAGAACAACGTGGCTCTCAGGCAGGAGAGCAGCCGCTGGCTTGGAAGCACGATCAAAAGCACCGTAAGTAAGAAGTGACAGGAGAAGGAGTCTGTGTGAGGCTTCGAGAAACTGCAGTGACTCTGGGCTGTATTACTGTCTAAATCCATCCCTGCTTTTTGCTACAGAGATGGCAAATACACCAGAGGATGAGGGATGAACAGATGAACGCTTAAGGTACTGCTTTCATGGGTTGTACTTTTCAACACAAATAAATGAGGGCACCAAATAGAAAAATGCACTAAATCAAATGGTTGTCAAACAAATCCTGCTTTCATCACTGACTTTTGCTAAAAATCTTGAAGTTGCAAGACACGTTTTAAGGTTCCCTATCATACATGCCTTAGTAGCATATTTGCCACCAACAAAATGCAGAGTTCATTTATATTGCAGATAATCAGAGCCTTTTCCACTCTGCCATACAACTTTTCTGCTCTGCAGCTGGAATGGTCTTTCTACATTTCTGTGCCTTCAACACTTTCTCCTTGGTGTTCAGCCATGACCTCTCTTCCCCTGCCTGCAACCACCTCTTGACGCCTCAGTTCCTGCTAACTCCCTATAATCTCATGTTATACAATGGAACGTTCTTGGCTTGCATAAATGCAAGATTGCATCTCTAACTCATTAAGAAAGGAAAATTAAGTCATCTAATTACAAAAAAAAATGGTAATCAGAAAGGGCGGCTGGTTTTTTTTTCTGATATGTGGCAAGCTCAAAAACTCCTACTGTTTGTGTAAGAACTGTCCTTTTACTGTTGAAGTTGGATTTTGAAGTTGGATTTGACAAAATGACTTATTACTCTCTGTCAAGCTGGAGGAAAAATTCTTGCACGTAACTTTCTTGACAATGTAAGCTGTGTTTTTATGAGTTTTATTTGCACAAAACCATGGCTCTAAGACACGGCTGAATTCACAGAAATGCCTGTTTACCTCCCTGTATCTTCTCTGCTGAAATCTCTGTGGTTCTTCTTTTCTATGAATCCTGTAGCTTACAAGAAAACAAACTGATAGTATGACTAATCTCTGCTTCGTGCCAGTGGGTTCTGTGGTGTTTCCAGCTCTGAACATGATTAGTGTCTAATCATATGTGGCAGATTGAAAGCTTCATTCACTGAAATGGTCAACATGTAAAATGCCCGATGAGGATGGGCCCAGTCTCACAGATGAGAGCAAATGAAAGACTAACTTTCTAGCTAAGAAGTTCATCAACCTATGGAGGATATCTGAGCAAAGTGACCACAGAATTGGTAGTTGCAGAAAATGGTAGATTTCTTAGTTTGCCCTGATGAGTAGATTAGATTATATCACAGGTAAGTCAGAGTGACTTATCCCCCACCCCTGAACCTGAGTACGCCTTAAACTAAGAGCTTTCATAAACTGTTTTTAAAAAGATAAGACCTGTAACCTATGCTGACACAGCAGCTGCTACGTGAAAACGTCTTCAGACTACTCCAGGACCAAAAGACGTATCCCCCTTCTGCAGAGGGGATGACCTCAGCTGATGAAACCGTTGACAGCCAGATAATCGCCTGGCCCCGGTGCAGCGATGCCTGTGTAATCCAAGCTGAGGGGCTGGCTCTTGCAGCCAGCCTGGCACGGCTTCACTTGGCTCCCAAACACAGCACCAACACACGCGGGCTTGGACACCACCGGAGGGAAAAGTTCCCAGAGCACGGCGACATTTAGGAGATGACAGCTTTGGCTGGGAGTCGGTACGGCTTTCGGACAGTGGATATCAGATGCTAACATCACCCACTGAGCTAGATGTCTGGCTATGACAGAGGGTGGAATTGCATTTAATCGGTCCAGATGCAAAACTAATATAAGGTTAATCCAGATAAGCTTTTAGGACAGTAGCACTACCCAAAAACAGTCTTAAGGATTCTTGTTTGAAAAGTAACCAAACAGGAAGCAGACCGTTTCCATTCCATAGCTGCACACTGCAGTGACAAGCACTAGCTGTTTCAATACATGCCTCTTCCAAAAACTACAAAGCTGGCTGTTACCAATGCAGAAATATGCATCCCAAATATTGACCAAAAGGATTATTTTTTTCTCTTTCTCTGGCTTTCTAAAGATGCTGGATTTTTAACCCTGCTCAAGAGCCACAGGGAAAGCCCTTCTATGTAAATAAAAGTTATGCAGACTGTTTTACAGAAATCGAGACAGGGAATCGCCGGCATTGTTGAAGAGAGTGGAAAAACTGAACCCCTACAAGTGAGTCATCTGAATTAACACAACTGAAAGATATACTTTTTGGCAAGAACACTCAGAGCCCAATTTTCCAGGCAAACCTGCTCCATTTTCTAAAATGTCCCTGAGTGACTCCATACGTTAAACGTGGCTGTGCACTCCCATGTGTCCCTGCAGTTCCCCGAAAAACAGCCTAAGCATGTTCTTGCAGCTCATGTGGGAAGCTAACATCTGGGCTGAGTCTTCGGTTGACCTAGGAGGCCACATTTGTCAGAACTTGAAAACACTGTGCAGAAAATGCCTCTTTAAGCTTCATCAAAGCCAACTTTTGTTGGTTCAGCTAACTAGATGGTGGAATTCCCCAAGCTTTACATCTGCCTTCACAAATGCTTCTGCCAGCTGGTGCCAGAAACCTCTCCCCTTTAACTCTAGGGAACGAGGTGGAGGAACTACTGGCAATCTTTTCTTTCTGCTCCGCTATTGCACAAACTGGTGCTTCATCCTCCCCTTGTACCTCACGCGTCTCTGGGATCACATTTCTTGTTTGAAGGGTGTTTTGATAGCATCCACCCTTGCCGTTAGATGTGTGCTTTCTAGGGCTGGCTGGCTGGATGTCGTGTGCTCCAGCTCTACAGGAAACTGTCCCAGTACACCCTGCTGGCACTGCGAGCATGGGACCCCAGCGCGCACATCATTTGCTTAGTTTGCTTTAATCCTCTAGCTGCTTGAAACTGGGGCATGGCAGCCCTTTAGCCTAGGCTTGCATTAAGTGAACTTGCATTAAGTGAAAACTTGCAGCGACCCTAAAACTGAGGATTCTGCAATCAAGTGGCAAGAAAAACTCCAGCAGCTTCTGCCAGCTACACTAATAAGGCTTTCCTGAACACAACTTTGGCTAAATCCTACAATAACAGTGTCACAGGAATTCTAGAAATGCTAAATCTGCAGTTATGCAATCTAAGTTGCTGCTGTTCGGGCAATCAGACCTCAGGCTTCAGACCACTGACAGGACATCACGCGAGAGACAAAGGCACCCCTCATCCACGCTCATTCGCAGCGTGACCCGAGGCAAAGAGCATCGCCATTCACCGCATCTACTGTGGGTGTATTTGCTATCCCTCACTTTCTAAGGCAACGCACTGCGTGCTATGGAGCAAAGCCCCCAGTCCGCGTGGCAGCCCCTGGCTCTCAGCTGTGCTCTCTGCCTCCGTTCTCAGCTCTAGCTGCTTTTGCAGAGATCCCTTCTCTGGGTTTTGCTTCCCAGGTGGTGGCTGCCAATACTTCCGGGGGAGGAAAGCCAGATTTTCCTGTGTACAAGAGAGAGAGATGTGCTGGCGGTTGCATTTTGCAAGAAAGAGGTGTACGGTACAGCTTCTCCTTTACAAGATTAAACAATTCTAAGAATGTACCCTTGTGTGGCTTATATCCTCTGGCTTTGCAAACTCAACCTGAACTTTTCTGTAATGCCTTCACTACACGCATTTTCTATGCTCTGCTCCTGACATCTTAAGCCAGTCGTCTTTGCCAGTTTGTCCGGAAAACAGGCAAATGGAAATAAGCAATTGGGCTTCTAGAAACTTGCATAAGAATCTGTGTGCGAGTGCCGAGCTCTGGCGATGGAGGCGCTGAGCCCAGGAATGTACCTACTTTCTCCTTCCTGTATTTAGCTGACTAAGATTCCTAAACAGCGGCTCCACATCTTAAATTATAGGTTAGCATTGGCGCGCTTAGCCCACAGTTTGGATCCCTTGTGTAATTCAGCTGCAGCTCAAGTCAGATTTTTCCAGGAGATGGCCCTGTCTTTCCCAACACCTCAAGCTCTTCCTCCCAGGATCACCAGTCCCAGACCAGGGACTGGATACCACGGGCTGCCCAGGTGAGGTGCCCGGGACTAAGGTAAACTGCTCATTCCCTCAAGTGTTGCTTCCTCCACTCCCATGCGCTGCCAAGGCTGGGGCAACTCTGCAAAGCTGCACATGTGAAATGAGGCAGAGCAGCACGTAGGAGCCTGAATCAGACTGTTTACCGTATGCACTAATAAGGAATAAATGACAATAGTGGTGTTAAGACATTTGAAAGCACTGCCCATGGTAGCTGTTTGTGTGGTCTTGCAAGATTGCTATCTATCACTGATGTGTCCTGTTAGCTTTGTCTTTGGAGGTAACCGTCATCCCTCTATCAGCTGGAAAGCTGATGGAAATTGCTGACCAGAAAGGGATGCTATAGAAAAAGCAGAATGACTGGCAGGAAGCTGAAATGCAACACTAAATTGCAGTAATGAGTAGGACTACCACGAACACTGCTAAGCAAATACTGTTCTACTTGAGAGGCAACAGCAAAATTTGTTGGTATGCCTGCACAGAAAACTATTCTCCTGTGGCTTGATCACATGTAATCCTGAGCAAAACTGAAGCTGTACATTTTCTGTGGTAGGGACAATAGTTTTTGACAAAATGGGATGTGATGGAAGGTGTCTGGAATAAACATTAAAAAAGAAAAGTTGATGGTCTCAGAAGAAAAGAGAGCATACCCTTTCAGACAGACAGAACTGATGAAGCACATTGCTTTTTCAGACTCATATAATGTGGTAACTGGCCAGTTGGCTACTTCATCTGTGGAGAAGGGGCCAAATTGCTTCTTCCTTTCTTTCAGTGAAGGTGCAGATCTGAGTCTGCCCCCCC
>VXAA01002485.1:157908-179971 GCA_013399115.1 Anseranas semipalmata
GATTTATTTACCATGGAACCTGAAGGAAGCAATTGCTGGTTTAATCCATCATGCGTGCCAGTAAATCAGTAGGTTTACAAGCTATTGAATGATAGAGGAAAAAAACTGCGTGTGTTGTTTCTTTAAACTGTATGATCTTAAAAATAACTTAGATGCTATTAAAGGAGTTACTAGTCAAAGAGCAAATGGTTCTAGTCAACCGACCAGTTTTTCTTTTATCAGAATAGATGTAATAAATTTAATACCTTTTTTTGGCACGCAGTGACTGAATGTAGGAACACTGCAGATAAAACCTGACTTACAGTGTATAAGTGGTTATAAAATTCCAGTTCTAAAATAAGAGCCCTTGATCAAAGTAGCACAGTTGCAGGGCACACTGATTAGAAGTTGAAACATTATTACAGCTAAGGATCAAGCGTACCTCTTATCTACAGTTAAATAAAAAGTAATAAAGAAGTAAAGATTTGTCTTAAGGCCAAAGCCTCCTGAATGACTACTGACAAAGCACAAAGGTTTATAACACCAAGACATTTCAGTACCTCATCGGGCATTTGTACTGCTCTAAGCCTAATCCCCACTTATTTGGGAAATGGTGCAAGAACGCCTGGAGGCCTGCCTGAAGAGAACAGACAGCGTGGGCAAGCACATTTCACATCACGTGCTGGTGGGCACAGCTCGCAGTAAGGCTGCCCAGGTCTGGCTGTCCTGGTAGGGGCGAGTGCGGCTCTGCTCCATCGGCAGCTGCGATGGAGGTGCCAGCCCTTACCCAGCACCACGTCTGCTAGTTAAGGACTTTATCTCCATGAAAGACTGAAAAGATTGAAACGTCTCAGGCTAAGCAGGTGGGTAGAAGGGAGAGATCCAGGCTTGTGCCTTCTCTGCTGGAAAGATAGATGGGCAGTGGTGTTCTGAGTCACCCTGCTTTAATACAGTCTGTCAGAAACAATGGAATAAGATACGACACTTAAGGCAGCACTTCTAAAAAGTGGCAAAACCACAACATGACTAGCCTGTGCAACTCATCAGCACAGTTTACCACAGCCCATTACTGCAGGATTTGGAAGGATTAGATTTGTGAAATGCTAGAGATGATAGTTTCTCCATTAGAATGAAAATAAACATACGGTATAAAGTTTCCAGACTCGCAGATGTCCCAGGCCTTCAGCTTGGAGGGTTCAATAAAGGCAGAATTTTCCAAAAACTGTTCCCTAGCTTCCCTTGCATTTTTATCTGAAGGACCTTAAACCAGAATCTGTCAGAGCTAATATACCACATCAGATGAAATGAACTAGTGCAATGAAAACATTTGTATTTAATGTAAACCCATCTCTGGCCCTTGCTAATCAAGACCTGATCCAAAAAAAAAGCCTCCTCCAGCCCCTAATGAATAAGATTAATCCCTGAGATCGAGGAGTCTTTCACAAGATTATTTGTACAGATGCGTGTAAGTCCCATGCAAAAGATTAAAAAATACATACAGCTCTAACATAAGTTAGCTGATTCAGCCAAAAGCAATTGAAGTAGCTGCAAGCTTGCTCATTTTCTTCTGTTCCACTCTCCTCCCAAGTCTGCAGTGATACCTTTCCCCAGTATGCGATACTCTGCTCTTCTTTACCTATTCCTTCTGCTTCTGTTACTGACCAAAATGGCCCTGGTGTCTGAGAAAAGATGCAACTCAGTAATCAACAACTTAGTAATCAACTCAGTAATCCTTGCTTTGTGGAGTTTGGTTTGCAGCTTGAGGAAACAACTGGGAGCTGTGCTCATGCAATCTCACAAGAGTGCAAGGAGAGGAGTGAGGAAATCTTAGAATGAGGTCCTCACCCCATTTTCAGGCTCTTCAACAAATGGGAAAAAGGAAAACAAAAAACACTTTTAACCTGTATTAAGCTAATATGTCACTGTACTCTGAATGTTCTGCCTACATACACACGAGTGACAGAAACTGAACTGACTGAAAAGGTCTAAAAGCCATAGTGTTTGAAAAACCAGGTTTCACAGAGAAAATACTGACTGCACTTTTAAAAATATATTTCTCTTTTGGATAACTAGTCATCACTTGGACTTGAGCTCGCAAAATCTTTAAGCTGAGCCACCTTGCTCTGCTAGTCTTGCACCCACGGCCACAGGCCCATGCAGCTTGTTGCTGCGACAGTGTCTGAGGTTGCTGTCATCAGTAGCTGCAGACTCGTAGTACTCACGTCACAGCTTTTCGCCTCTCGCCTTCCTCAGACCCTGCCCTTGCAGGTTCAGGCAGGGACAAAGCAGTGAACGTGTTGGAGGTTGTCACTGCTCCATGCCTCGCGCTCCTGTAACGCTGCCCGGCATGCCCCGAGTGAAAACTAGCCATTGACTGTTCCTGAAGGGCTTTTAGCTTCCCTGATCTTCATTACACCCTATTAGCAGCTCGGCAAGGGCCCTGAGGGGCCTGAGCATGCCCTTCAGAGGCTCCCGCAAACAAGTGTTCCCTTGTCTCTCTTAATTAAGCAGACAATATTGCATCGTCACTGCTCTAATTACTTGAGCATGTCAAATTGTGCCATTCTGCCTCTTAGCCCTCTGCAACAAATAAGGGCAAGCATGAGCGGCTTTATGTTTTAAGTAATGTTTAGGCACTGCATCCTGGAGCGGAAAGTCCCCGCTGAATCTGAACTGCAGCCAGCCTGGATGAGATGCTGAGGAGCAGAGCGAGCAGGCAGGGATACGGTCCCATTACTCCAGAATAATCTGCTGCTAGCCTGCAGCTCTGGGATTTTAAAGACAGAGACATTGACCCCCATGTGTCTTCAGTAAGCCTTCATAGATCTTTCTTCCATGAACTTGGAAGGGCAGACCAGTGTCCTTGGATGCTCCAGCATCCTGTGGCAGCTATGAATTTCACACCTTCCAGTTCAGCAGGTGGTGGAAGAGCAGCTGCTTATTTTATGGCAAAATCCTGGAAAGCCAAGCCAGTGGTTGCTGTCAAAGGAGGGCTTGGAGGGAGAGGAGGGAGACAGTGATTGTTGTGGGGAAAGTGGTCCTTCCCCACTGCAACTGTTGCCAGTCCCACTTCTTGTCTTTTTTTGGCATCAGCAAAACCAACAAATTTGACATCCTCTCTTCATATCCTGTCCCCATTCAAGATGTCTCTGGCTTGTGCTTTCTTCACAAGAGAAGAAGCTCGGTCTTGGTCCCTCACTTGGAGATATCAAAATTGACGTTTTGGTATTTGCTGCTGGCAGACAGCAGCACAGCAGGTTGACTCAGACTATTTCAGTTTTCCTTTGAGTGAATCAGATGTCCCTGTCTTAGCAGAGAAATGCCTATGAAAAAAAGTGGGAGAAAAGTGTTGCCATGTGTTGTTGAGAGCCCTTGACCACCACTGCTTAGAGCTGCCCACTCATTATGCAAACTGTGGCAACAATAAGATGTTTTTCAGTCCAATTTCAGTGAGCAGTCAAATGCTTCCAGTGACCAGTCTTATGCTTTTTTGCTTGGTTTGGCCTGCATGTATTTTGCTTGCCACATTGGCTTATGGAAAATATGGCTGTTCTGGGGGAAAAAAAAAAAAGAGCTTACTCTGAATTTCTGCAAAGATGAGTAAACATAAATGCAGCACACAGTACAGAAATGTCTCTTAGACTTATTAAGAGGTTTCTTGAGATCATCTTAAACTGAAACAATAGGAGGTATGTACACATACACTAAATAGCCTGCTGATTCTTGGCCACACTATAAAGCAACTGTCCACAACTGGAAATACCAGTAGGCTCCCCTGAGCTATCACCCTTTGGATTGTGATACCTCCAATGGTAAGTCAGTTTGAGGAGAAAGAAGTCACATCCAAATTCCTCCTTCCTGCTCTGCTGAAAGCTCTGCTGGGTCACAAGGTATTCAAGCAGCTTCTGATCAGACAGATGGTTGACCAGCTATGCTCAACCAAAAAGCCTTCTTCCATTTCAGGAAGGGAATTTATTAAACAGCTGTTGTAGGAAAGCCTTTACTCTCTAGATGAGAAATTCTGAAATTTCCACCTCAAATACATTCAGT
Source organism: Anseranas semipalmata (assembly GCA_013399115.1). Taxonomy (NCBI): domain Eukaryota; kingdom Metazoa; phylum Chordata; class Aves; order Anseriformes; family Anseranatidae; genus Anseranas; species Anseranas semipalmata. Next base: position 161,938 of record VXAA01002485.1, read on the forward strand.
TCTTACTTTCTGAGGTCTCTTGTACTCTTTCTTTCCCAGACACATAGCGAATGTTCTGCTTTTCCAGCTCATTTTTCCAGTCTGATTCCACATTTACGTCAGTTTTGAAGAAAAGTATGCAGCACATTTTTGTTCAGAAATTGAAACACAGGTGTTTGGTGAGGTAAGGGATGGTAGACTGGGTGAGCTCCAGCATGAACCTTGTGCCTATCTCAGTGATTCTGTAGACTGCAAGAGAGGGGAGCAGGAGGCTCTCTTGCATATATTTATTCTTTTTCTTTCCCATTAGACTCCCAAAGGTACCTGTTTGGAGTCAGTGAAGATCGCCATTGATACTGGTTATCGCCATATTGATGGTGCTTTTGTCTATTACAATGAGCATGAAGTGGGACAAGCCATCCGGGAGAAGATTGCTGAAGGAAGGATCAAGCGAGAAGACATTTTTTACTGTGGCAAGGTGAGAAGTTGTGCTCAAATTATTTACACCAAATCCAGGATTTCTGTGAATGGGCTTTCTTAAGAACGCCAGTGGTCAACATCCAGCATGTTTCCAGACCCAACATCCTTTATTTTTCTTTCCTAGCATTACCATAATGCCTCAGCAATAGCAGCACCAGATTTGCTATAAAGCACAGGAATCACTGTTGTCCTCAGTTTAAAGCCAAGTTAGCAGTGGGAACAATGCAACATCAATTCTGCCTAGTATTGTAGGTATCTGCAAGTTTAGACCATTACTACACACAGTGTTGCTACCTAAGCTGTTACCGTCCCACATGTTGTGCTGGCACAGGCATTTGTATAGTCACACACTGAGCCAGATCTGGACAATGATCTTGCAAATGAGTTATTTTCTGTTAGAGCAATTCCCCATGCAGGTTTGCCATGAGATTGCACAATGAAAGGGGTGGGAGCAAACACGTGCATGTCAGTGTCTGTGTACAGGAGAACAGCAAGTGCTTGCATTGGTACCGCTGCCAGAAAATTACTCATCAAGCTACACCCTAATTACTGTATCATGTCATTAAAGACTTCTATGATCATGAATCAACTCACTTAGAGAGAAGAGGTGTTAATGCTTTAAAATCCTAGCCGTAAGAGCTGATTCTCTGCTAGAAGAATGAAATCCCTTGTCTGATAAAGTGTATGATAAAAGTTGCTACAACTGCAATGACTAGATCACAGGTGTAAGAGAGAGAGCTCATTGCACATTGCTAAATAAAGATCAGATGACCCCCAGAAAGTTCATGGTCTCTGCCCAGTTTCTAATAGAGCTTATGGCCTCAAGTTCCCCTTCCGGCAGTGCTTCTTTGGACATATCAGCCTAATATTTTCCCTTTCTCCTTTCCAAAATAAGACATAATCCACAGAAGGGTCTCAATAGCCTTAGAAATAAATATCGGTTCCTAGAGTGAAAGATCTGATGGGATAAAAGGTCTGTTTTACTATGAGCAATTTGGTTAAGCTTTATGATCTGGGAAACTAAGCTTCAGATTGGATAGTTTGCAGACCAAGTGGATTTTCAGCAGCTATAGAACAATTTCCAAGTAAAGCAATTTCCAGTCTGTAAAGTATGCATCTCTTTTTCTAGTTCCCTGCTCAGCTCTACTGCTAACAATCTTGCCATCCTGAGAAAAGCTTCAAGTCCTCAGATTTTCCACCTTTACCAGGGTAATCTCTCAAATGCCAAAAAAGTTGATTTGGGTCAGTCAAAATACTTTGTTTCAACTGTTTTATAGCTTCATTACTACAAATTACAAATAATATTTCAAATCAAAAACACAAAATTGTGCCAAAAGGTTAGAACCAGATGTACTAACAATATTGTGTCTTTAACTTTCCCAACTGCTTCCCCTGCAGTTTATTTTTCCATATAAATTTTTAGGATCTGCAAAAGTGCATCTCTTGGTAAAATTTTATGATTCCAAACTTACTTTATTTAGTAAGCCTTAGGTCAGTTGTCGATCTAATCGCTCAATGATTTTCCCCACTACTTAAACATTGAGCTATCTGTGAAAGTGCATCTTCTGTTTCTTGACTATAAGTTCAATTGTTCCCTAAACTACAGGTCCTGCTAGTCTCAAGGTTGCAACTCACAGTACCACAATACTCAATGCCTGTAATTCCAGCCTTCCTTGTGACTGTGAGATAGGGAATGGATGGATTTTATCTTTCTGTTGTGTCCCGGTTTTGCTTGACAAAATAAGGGTTTAATTTTAGGCAGTCACATTGATAGTTCAGTAGAACATCTCAGTAGTCTTTAAAGTGTTCAAAGGCAGAAGCGGAAAATACACTGCAACCAATTCAATCCATCATAATCCAGGATTTTCACAGGTTTCACAGCCACTCTGAACCTCCCAGGAAGAGGGGGATTGGGTGACCCATATCTTAGGAGCTTACGTATCTTCAGCTTTGTGTACCATTTGCGCAGTACAAGCTACAGGCAAATATCAAGCCACCAACAGGTACATCAGCCATTCATAGATTACTGACCAATGTTAACTGTTGCATCTTCTGGGAAACATAGTAATAGGCCGTTCTTGAAAGCAGCAGGCACAATAAAACTTGTGTTTGTTTTCAACCTCACTGAAATCAGAAGTCCTGCAAATACATGAGACTCTGCATACTCCAGCCCATCGTGCAGACTTTCCCTTAAACAAAGATGATGCAAATCAAAGGCCAGCAGGAGGGACAAACAAGAGCAGCCCCACTGACTGGCAGTATTACTGGAATAGTGAGTTGGTGCAACTGTGCTGCATCTGCCAGTTGAAACCATCAGCACTTGCACTTGGCTCTTGCTGCTGGCTGGCTGATCAGGCATAGCAGCTCAGCATCCAGAAATTTTAGAGGTTTTCTATCAATTGCCAACAGCTTTCTTGGCTCATATAGCAAGACCTTTTTGGTCTCCTCTTTCATCCCAGGATATTTCTTTCATTAAACTAAAAGTAACATTTCCAGGAAATGTGGTGTCCTGACATGCCAAAGCCAACTGGCAGCTTTGACTGCTCAAATGTCTACATGGGTTCTACTTAGGTAGATAATACAATAACTTGTACACATCATGAAAACAGTTGTGAAACTCTTAAGTTTCCATGGTATCTATGTATTAAGGTAATACAAATGTTTGCTGTTTCCTTAGAACCTCTGCAGTTTTTTAAAGGGATGGATATTCACTGGCAAGTACTTAGCTCACTGAGCTAGAAAGGGCACTTGGAAAAACAGCTCCTAAGCTGTCAACATACCTCCGGTTACTAGATTTCTAAATCAAAGTAACAAAACAAACTAAAAAGGAAGGGTATACAGACTCACTTCTTACCTACATTTAAGCTCAAAAGAACATCTCATTTTACATGTAAAATGAAAATCAAAGATTGGCAAATGCTCAGAAAACACCCAGACCAAAGGCTTTCAGGAAATCCAGAGGAACAGCTTAAAACTCTGAGAGCAGGACCTTGGTCCCTGTGCCATAGTACACTTCAACCTGTGTAACCAACACTTCACTGATCATAAACTCTCCGTGCCTTGCACCATACAGCTGGGTAAGGCCCAGTGTGAATTTCCAGGTGCCAATGCCAGCTTTGGTGTGTCAGCTTAGGGCAGTGACAGATGTGCTGCTCTTGGTACAGCTAAGCTTCATGATAACATGTCCTTGCCTTTGCTGGCACAACTGAGCAGGTAGTTACTTGTTGGTTAAGTAACAATCTAGAATACTTCAAAACTTATCCAGGATATGCCTTTTGACACCTATAATCCTTATCTTCTCCTGAAAATCTTAATTCAAGTGTTTTAGGGCTCAAGAATGGATTCATTCTATACCTTGGCATGCTATGACTGTCAGCGCTGGTGGCAGAATTGGGTAACCAATGACCGCACCAACAAACATCATTTTTTTCCAGCCAATAAATGTGCCAAAAATTTCAACATGACTTCAACTGTCAGTTTTGTGCATTGGGGAGACAAAAAAAAAAAAAANCCCAGCTTATTGTGTGCAACCAGATGGCACTTTTAACCTTCTATTGTGTGTTAATTCCATTTTTTGTAGATTTTAACTGCAGCAACCAGTTTACAAAGAGCTCTTGGTTACTAATTACCATGCTATGGCTCTATTCTTGCAAGAGATTTGCATCAGTGGAGTTCTGTTAGAGGTAGCACTGCACACTAATCAACTAAGCATACTCCATAGCAACCTCAGGGCATAGCCCTGCAAGGAAGTGGTTGTGACTAAAGAGGTCGAAAAGGCTGTGCTCTAGCTAGTCACACCTGCATACAGTAACAAAACAATAATACATCTTTCAGGGAGGATAGGGGAGTAAGTTAAAACTTCCCTAGGTCAGGCAGTCACTCAGGCTCCATGACCACAGGAGAAAACCAAAAGATCCTCTTTGTGCCAGGTGCTTGGCTATTCAATAGCCAACTCACATGATCTGAGCTTCTGCCTTCAAGCATAAACCTGACCACAGATTTCTTGTGGGAACAAAGTTTTCCAGTGAAAGCATATGCTTGGAAAGCTTATAAAACAAACGGAATCTGCATAAATTCATTGAGCAAGAGTTTGCAATATACTCAGCTCCAAATAACCTGTCTTGTAATAAACAAATATCTAATGGCTTTACTGGGTCAGCACACAGACTGTCCCGGGCAAGGATTACTGTCTTAACCTCTACAACTCCCTCTGGCAGAAGACGGGATAAGGCGCCTTCTCTTTGTCTTGCAGCAATGTAGACCACGATGGCTTTGCACTTTGCATATTGGGCTCTGTCAGAAGGACAAAAGCGTGTGTGGGAGGGGGGAATCAGCCGGTGGATGCTTACTATCCCTCTGGCACCCCAACAAGTGCCTGTGCTTGCTTCCCCAGCTGTGGAATACCTGCCACCCCCCAGAGCTGGTGCGCCCCACGCTGGAGAAAACGCTGAAGATCCTGCAGCTGGACTACGTCGACCTCTACATTATTGAGCTGCCAATGGCTTTCAAGGTAAAAAGAAAAATTGCCCTAAAAAGTACAGGGTTGGCTTGAGCCAAAGCCTCCATCTAGCATCATCCTTGCAGCTTCCAGTCCATGTTGAAAGTAGCATTTTGGCGAGACGATGTTGTATGTACACTGCTTCCACACATTTCTATGCATTACCCACACAAAGAGGGGTTTACAGGTGTGTGAGAATTGTTACTAACAGATGTAGCATTGGGTCTCTCCACTAGAAGGACAGGACTCCTAACTGGGATCAAACACTTCCTATGCTGAAGAATTGTGTAGCTGAAGCCGAATGTGTCATACAAAGCAACGAGGGGCTAGGGGCAAAGCATGGAGGGGGGAAGAACAGTGGAAAGAGCCACCCAGCTGATTTCCCTTACTCTGTCTCAAAAATAGAAAAGCCTCAGTAACACTAAAACCAATGGGCAAATCACGGTTGTGATCTTAATTTCCTTAACTGTAGTGCTCCTCACAGACAGCTTCAGTAGATGACAATTGACCCCAAACATGGGTTGTCCATCTCTTGCTCTCATATGTCTGAAAAGTTAAAGCCTCATACTCCTTCATTCTGCTGGCTATGGGCAACTTCCTCCTGCAGTCACAAAACCTTTGAATGCAAGGAGCTCACATCAGAGTTGCACGCCTCCCTTGCAACCAGCTCTCACAAGTGCCCCTGAACTTTCTGTTTTCACGGTCATTTGTACCTTGCTCTAAAATTTTCACCTGCAAGTACCTGATATGAAGGCAAATTAAATAATACTGAAATTAGAAGACAGATACAAAACATATTTAAGTGTTTTTTAACCAATTAAATCCTTTTTCTTAGAGAGACTAGGGCCAGGAAATTAACTAATTGTTTCTGTGGAAGTGTTTAAGTGCTAAACTGGCTGTGCTTTTTTTTTGCAAGGAAGGTAGTATTCTGATCATTAAAATTATATTGTACCATGGACTCAAAACTGCCATAATCATCAGATAGGAAGCAATTTACCAATGGAGCAATTACCTTAGACCCTTCCTTTTTCCCTCAGTCAGTAATGTCCCATTAAGACCTATATAAGAGTACTGTACTTAGATATTAAAACTTTATTTATATGGTCCCATGTATGGAATCCTTTTGGGTGCATTTTTAAAAATTTCCCACCACTTGCAATTTCCTGTTTCCCCTTCCTCGTGTTTGCATTCTCTAGTAGTTCATTCTCCCACATAGTGAAGGTCATTGTCTCACAATATAAAGATATAGACAGCTGGCTTTAAAGTAATGTACATCTGACTCCCTGAGGCTTGTATCAACAAGCTGACTTGTTAAAAGAGTAGCAGTCCTGGAGATTCATTCATGTCCCCCTTGAGAGGAGAAAAAAAGAAGTCACCTTCTGCCTGAAAAATACACATTTTTCTTTGCCAAAGGTTTCCTTTTTTTGCTCCCTCCCTCACAAATGCACCCGTCCCACGCGCGATGCTTGCCTTTGGTGAGGAGTGCGCAGGTATAACGCACTAACAAACTCCTACTCTGCCCTACTCTGCAAAAGCCTTCTAACAAAACTACTTTCTGCTTGAAATCAGTGAAGAACTTGAGCCAAAGCTCACAGTCCCACTCTGAAGCCAGAAAGAAACGTGCCTCTGTACGGCCCAGTGGTGCAAGTTCTTACAGGGGCTTTTAGGTAGACTAAAAGGAATCTGTTTCCTGAGAGCACCACGCAGAGGAGGAAAGCCCCACCACGCCAGCACTTCCAAGTGGATCAAGAATGGCTGCTATCTGGGGTGACATTAACCTCTGACGTACTAACTTTAGCCTGCACCTCCTGTTCCTTCTTTTACCACCCCCCCTTATGGAGATTCCCCATTCGGGACTTCTGTCCTCCCTCCCTTTAGCCCAGTAGTGGTGCTCAGCCCCTCTCCCCTGGCAAGGCAGATGTCCAGCAGGAACAGGCCTTCTCCAGGCCACCATACACCCTCTGCCTCAGGAGCTCATACCCACTGGCAGGGTGTTTAGGTGGCTCTGGTCAGAAGGCTGCTCCATCAGTAAGCAGGTACCAGTGCACTCAGTGATCTCCAGATCCCTCCCAATGAAATTATTCTGCGATCTAGCAGGAAAGCAGATATTTTAGCCTGACACTGAACAAGTCCATTCCAAGTATCTTCTTGTCATTTTAAAAGAAAAATATCAAAACAGACCAATACCCTTGCTACTTGACTTCCTATTGCTTTCTATTTATGCAATAGGCATTCACAAGTTTTTACATCACTCTCTTGAGAAAGCCCGTATGTCAAAGAACGTTTTGTGAAAGCAATGGGACATGCAGACCTGCCTCCCTACATCTGTGTTGGTGAGGAAATCGTTATCATGGGAACAGGGCTTTTCCTCTCAGTGATTACCAACTACTATGTTTTAAATACGCAAGTAAGTAGTCTGGTAGCTTTTGGAGTGCCCCCAGACTTTGAATATGATGCGATAGGATCTGAACCCTGCATAGCAGCTGCGACTGTACAGTGTTGTCCCAGCTGTTTCAGTGCTCACACAACAACATGGTAGGAAGCCACCTTATGCTCAGTCTAAGGTATGTGGCTATCTCCAAGACAACTGCAAGAGAAGATGAGAGCATTCGTGGGAATGACTGGTGATGTATAGTCCATAAGAACCCAAGCTGAGAAACATGACAAACTTCTGAGAAACCTTTTCAAAGACCTAGTAACCACCATCCTGTCGCCATCAAAACACTGACTTTCCATCAGCACTTTATCCCTCTTTATCCATCTACAGCCAGGTCTTTCATTCAGGCACCTCCTTGCGTAAAAAAAAATGTATCTTGGCAGAGAAAGTACTGCCTGGAGAATACTGAGCAGAGACAACCATACTTCAACACACTGTGCGCTTCCCTGGAGGAAGAAAGGATTTATCTTTGTGGAAATCCGCAGCAGCTGGTACCTCTAAACTCAGTCAAGATAGCTTCATCTTCAATCCACTTTCATCCTGACTTTGTTGGCTTTTTAGAACACAAGGGCTAGAAATAGAGGAAAATGGCAGGGAATGATAAATTAGCTAATGTAATTGCTGAATATTGACTACTATAAAACAAGTAACGTTGAACAGAATTTAACAAATTAGAAATGGAACAGAGTAAAAAGTCTTGAATTCAGAGCCATTCCCTGAACTCAAAGAAATCCATCTGCTATGCTTGTGTGCACTGAGCTCAGAGTCCTTAGAGAGCCTGCTGCGATATCATGGGGATGAATGGTTTGTTCCAAAATATGAGAGGGTGGTTTTTTTAAATACAATTTTTCCACCTCAAATTATGACAGCAAATAGTTTGCCTTCTAGTACAAAATTTATCTAATAACCACCTGCCTCCTTCTAGTCAAGCTTTTTTCCAACAAGACACAGCACCAAAGGCAACAATTTGTCTTTGTGGAATTCATTGAGGAAAGCCAGCACATGCGAGGAGACATGCTTATGCTTGTAACTTAGACCTTGATGTCTGAAATCTGAGGCTGTGTTTTCCCTAGGCTCACTTTTCCCATGAAATGCCTTGATTTTGAGCTTGAGAATTGGGAGGCACCAGTTACTGATGATCATATTAGTCACAGCTGCATGTTCACAAGGAATTACCGTGTCAACATCTTGTACCCAGTCGTTTGAAATGTAGCAGTTTGCAGTCAGATCAAATGTCAAACATCACTGAAGGGTTTTTATTAAAAAGTGAAATTACAATCAGACAAAAGGGAAGGAGGTGTTAATGTGTTTCCTGCAACAGCAGTGAAACAATCAGCAAATAAAAGAAAGCTGTGTCTGTGAGATATCAGCTCATAACTCATCTCTGAAGTCCTGTTTGTGGAGTATAGAGATAGAAAGGAAGAGGTCTTGGTGCCCCAAGAAAGGTAGATAACGCACTTAGAAGGTTCATAGCCTGTGCTATTGCTGTGCACTTAGAACTCTAATATTAGTATGTAACTCTTGGAAATGGTCCCTCCATCTGGAGCTGGACTGAGCTAGTACTATTCTCAGGTGCCCAGGACACAAACAGGATCAGAGGAAGGCTGGGAAGGAAGGAGGGAAAGAAAGAAGGGGAAAAGAATACAGGTTAGCACTCTAACCCAGGCCTTTGGAAGCAGACTAGTCTTTTGGTTGCCATACTGTAAAGGTCAAAAGTTTATTGAAAAATAAAGCCATCCTGGAACTCCTGAGTATGCACTCATGTGACAGTTCAGAAGGGTGTCCAAGGACGGTCTAGCAGTGGAGGATGTGGTAAGCCCAGCATGAACGACCTGTTGAACTCTGAGTGTTTCAGAAAGCTTTTGAATTTTTTGTGTGCATTTTTTTTTATTATTATTTTGTTTATTTGCTAGTAGAAACACAGAGACTGGAAAAATCTTTGTTCTGAGGAGCAAAAGTCCCCCCCCCTTTTTTTTTTTTTTTTTTTTTTTTTTTTTTTTTTTAAAAGTGTGGTTTTACTTTTCAGCCTGGAGATGCAATCTACCCAAGAGATGAAAATGGAAAATTTATCTACCATGAGACAGACTTATGCGCCACTTGGGAGGTAAGCAAACAACTTCCATATATGCTTTAAAAAAAAAAAAAACAGATCCTCATTCTCACTCCTGCTTGTGGCCTTCATAAACAGAGCTGAGGCATATTGACAGGGCAAATGGATCAAATTCTACTAGCTCCATAGATAAATTTGACTCCTGTCTCCAGGGATGTTGCTTCTTGCCATCACTTAATTATTTTTATAACAAAACAAAACATTGTTGAGATATCTGATTTCCACATCCCTTCTTTCAGAGTGCACATTTGCTAGTTTTTGTAGCAAATATCCATATCTGTAGGTTTTTTCCACAGTCTCCCCTTTTTATCAGACCCTTACAGCAGCAGAAAGTTGGAGCCCTGAAGGAAGCAGTGACTGGATCCTCGTCAAAAAAGGAAGCTTTTCACCTTCAAGATAAAACAGAATTTGTCCTAAATCTGATAAAAAAAATATAGAAAATATAGAAAAAACTTGCCATGAGAACAAGTTCACTCACTTCTAAATTTAGTTATCAGATGAGAACGTAAGTTTTTTCTGCTAAGAAAGCCTGGAGGAAAATAGCATTTCCCTGAAAGACTGCATCCTAAGATTGTTTGTGATGTGCTTTAGTTTAGAAGTCACGGCTCCTTAAGCCTACTGCCACTTGGCCTCAGGATCTCAGGTGAGGGAGAAAGTGAGATTAGCGATCTCCTCACATTCCTGCCTTTTGAAGCCTTGGATAGTCTTTAATTCATGGCCAAAGCTGGTCAGCTCTCCTTCTGCACCAGGTGTGCTGCAAAAGCATCATTAATTCAGTGCAGTTCACAGCAAGAGCTGTAACATGGGCTATTACACACTCCAGCTTGCACCATCCAGAGCTGGATAGTCATGTCCCAGTCAAGCTCTACTCAAGATCCAGGAGATGAAGGTGGAGAATGAGTGAAATTCTGAGCCAAAGTTCAGAGTGGAAGAGAGCCCAGGGCGGGCCAGGGCTTTCGCCTGGCAGCTGAGACATCCAGGCAGGGTCTCAGGGACTTCCACATCAGCTGTTTATGTTACCCTTGTTTTGGGCTGGTGCAATTCATTACTGTTTCACAAGCTAGTTGCTCAAAGCAACTGCTGTAGGAACACTTCAAGCTGGTGCTTTATTGTAAAGGATATATTGTAGCAGGTCTCTCTTTTCAGCTAAAAAGCTGAGAGAAAAATAGGTAGTGGTGACTGCCTGCAAATAATACCATCAATCTAAGTAAACCTGGCTAAACTCAATCCACATAATTTCACTCTTTCGGTATGGTGCCAGCAAGCAAAAGTGGCTCCAGATGATATTTGCTGACTTGTCACTGAGTGATACAAAGCATATGAGGCCAACTAGAGGTCATCAAATACTTTGTGCCTCTTACCTCCCTGCCTTCATCTCCCAAGGGACAGAAAGGAATAACAAAACCGTCAGGAGGGGCACCCAGCTCCACTCTGGGGTCTGCGCTGCTTTGAACAGCTGCTGAGTCATTTGTGTGCAGAGTTTCTGGGAGCAAAGGGGGAGACCACAGGAAAGGACCCTCTTTTCTCTTAAAAACTCAGCAGGTGAAGCTTAATGAAGAAGACTGGAGCACGTGTTCGTATCCAGCATTCAAAAAACTTTCTCAGCTATTAGGATTTGTTTGAAATGCATAATATCTAGAATTCCTCTCTCCCACCTTTTTCTCCTACTTGGTATAGTACTGAGGTTTTCTGTGCTGGTTTTGTGATGTGCCTTGCTAGGTGATTACACTGGATAGAGACTTTATATGAAAAACTCTCATACAATCAAAAGCGATAAAATGACTGATCAGGAAAGGAATATGGTTTGTTCACTCTCCCTTCTCCAGCTTTGAGACAGTGCTAAAGCAGCACAAACTAAGCAAAACTCTTTGAAAGCAAATGTCTGACACTTAAGTATCTGTATCTCAAATTAATCTGTCTGCTTTCCAGACAAATTCTACCTTCACAGGAAAACATTAGGGTTTGGTCTGGAAAGTGGGTCTACATGCGAACGGAATTTAAAACAGTGGGATAGCACCAGCCCTTGTGGTAACAGAGCTGCTAACTCTGCTGCTGCAAAGGTTTTTCTGCAGTCTCAAGAATGGACTAGCTTCCACCTCTCTAAAACGCATGCCACAAGGAATGAAGCCAACGTTTGGGACTCCACCAGTCTTTGCTGTCTTCGCAGGCTATGGAAGCATGTAAAGATGCAGGCTTGGCAAAGTCTATTGGAGTATCCAATTTCAACCGCAGGCAGCTGGAGATGATCCTGAACAAGCCGGGACTTAAGCACAAACCTGTCAGCAACCAGGTATGACCGCAAGCAGGGCAGTGCCCGCCGCAGTACCACTGTCCAGGAGGGGCCACAGAGGCAACACATGGCCTAAGCTGCCACGTGCAGAAGCTTTGCCACAGCTGCTGCCCTCCATACGGTCACACATTTCTAGCTTGAAAATATTACTCATCCTATCTAAACTAAAGAAAAACACTTGAAGGTGCTGGAACGATTGCTCTCCTCAGTTCCTGCTCCAGGACTATAAAACTCATGTCTCTGTGCCAAGCTCCATAACAGCATTGAATGCTGAGTCAAGGCAGATTTTAAATCTCTGCCATGTACTTTAATTCACATCCAAAAAGTTCCCAAGACAAACCATTCAGGACTAACCAGTCCTCAATGAAGCCACGTCTACCTCAGCTGACACCAAACCTAAACAACCCTAAGTATCAGAGATCCTGAGTCACTCTAAGCTTCCTGAGTTTTACAGCCATTAGAGGTAGCTCCTAAATTTCCTGTACTTTCTCTCTTCTGCCTTTCCCATAAAAGTTTCAGGAAGATTTGGGAAAAAAAAAGAAAAAGAAAAAAAATAAATTAAAGGGGAAAACCCAATTAAGTGACTAACTGAAGCTGAACGAGCCCATGAAGTTGATAGGCATATCTGAGTTAAATCACAGTTGTTGGGCTCAGTGATGGTGGTAGGTGGCAGTGACCCATCCAAATGCCCAGAATCTTTGACTGGCATTTGGCAGCTCACTGCATTTCCTAGAAGTCACTGGGAAACTCTTCTGACTCATCTGGCACAGACTAACATCCATGTTAGCAATATCAGAGAACAGGCCAGAGACCAACTGGGACCAACTTCCCACCCTGAGCGCGTGGCCTGGAGGTCTGGGATTGGCACGGGGCAGGGCAGGGAGGCTGGCCATGGCCTTCGTTTCTCTCTTTGGCCTGCACAGAAGGGCAGCCTGAGAGAGGAGGAGATTCCAGCACCCTGCACTGGTACTAACATTCCCAGTGGGTACAAAATGCAATTGTTGTTCATGGAGTGCCCCTAGGACTGCACCAAGCATTGCTGCTGCTTTATGAGGTGAAGGGAAATTGGGCAAAAGATTAAGCCCATCTTAGGGCAGCCAGCAAGTGTAGGTGTGCCAGGTAGCTTCAAACTGCATACAAACAGAGGTTGCTCTGTCACCTTGTAGACATCCCTTTCCCAGAGACTGAGACCATGGCCAGAAAATCCCTGCCTATGAGGGAATCAGGCACAGTATTTGCAATGTGGGAGGGCAGAACTCATAACAAGGTCATAACCATTGTTGAGATCTCACTTTTTACATATTCCCCTTCACTTTTCTGTCTGAGACAGCTTGTGCCAACGCTTTCCCTAAAAATGACATCAGATTAGTCATCCTGAATGCAAAAGGCAGAGAAACAACCATCTGACCTACATGAAATGAGTTGCCTTCTTAGCCTAAATCTCTAATCAGCCTCTCTCACCTCCATTCCCCCCTTATTGCCACCTTTCCACTGGGGGCCAATACAAATGCCCTGCAGCCAACTTATAATCATAGATGTTGATCTGCTGCCCATCAAAAAAAATAAAAAAATCCATCATTACCCAGTGATGTACCACAGAGAACCATAAGCACAGACTGAATTTCCCTGTTCCTTAACTTACACGTATCCTTTCCTGAAAGCCTAGAAGTCACCACTAGTCTGTAGCTCTTACAAATACTGGGATACCATCTGCTTTTGTATCTGGTCCTACTGATTAATCATTCCTTCTGTCTTACTCTTGTAGGTCGAATGCCATCCCTATTTCACCCAACCCAAACTCTTAGAATTTTGCAGACAACACGACATTGTTATTGTTGGGTACAGCCCATTGGGAACCTCAAGGGATGAAACATGGTAAGTCCTCACATTACTCTCAAATAGCAGGGCCATTGTCCAGGAAAGGAATAATAAGGCTCCACTGCTGGATCTGTGTGAAATGCCTTTGTCCCCACTTTTCAGAGTACTTTTGAACTTGAGTGTCTAAATATTACAGTTGTGAATGTAAACTTGCAACACTCTGCTGCATGCTGTCATCAAGAAGTGCCAGGTATCTGTATGGAAGGTCTCCTTAGGTCTCCTCTGCCAGAAAGAGAATATCTGTAACTGGGAATGCTGAGGAAGTAAAAACTAAGTCAATGTTAGGACATTGCATACGAAGTTGCATTTGACAGTCCTCCATCCCAAGTGTCAAATCTGCTCTCCCATCCTTCACACTACTTGTGAAAAAGGTGCAATATTCTATCCATGAATGAGTAAGTGCCTCTATGTGTTGACATTAAAAATGGGAGATTTTTTTTCTTCCCCAATTTTCTTCCAGGGTAAACGTGTCCTCCCCTCCTTTACTGAAGGATCCTGTGCTGAATGCCATTGGCAAAAAGTACAACAAGACAGCTGCACAGGTTGCTTTGCGTTTCAGCATCCAGCGAGGGGTGGTGGTCATCCCAAAAAGCTTCAATCCACAACGCATCAGGGAGAATTTCCAGGTATATCTGCACTCTAATGGTGCGTGAATGAATCTATTTACATTGGCTTGGCCCCTGTGGAAGGCAATTTTCCTATTTCTTTATGTAGACACAAAGCTTGATCAATGCCAAGTGTTGCCACTGTTGATTCTTTTTGTCCCCGTCACTTCATGGGACTAAGATATGACAATAACAGAGCAGAATAGAAAAGGAATTTTGGTGTCTTCTAATCCTCTGAAGTGGCTAAAGTTCCAGCTGGTGGTGTTTCCCAGAGTACCCACTGCTGCCATGAACAGCACAAGGGATATGAAGTAATTCGGTAGGTCAGCAGACCAAGGTTGCTGGCTGTAGGTGCTCAGGGATGACAGACTTGTTCTGCCCCATCTTCAGGTATGGGGTAGCTTTGTTGGGGAACGGAAGGTGCTGCATACGGGCAGGCCAGGAATGCTCATAACCACACCACCAGAAAGCAGCTGGCTTGACCACCACCCCCCAAATAAAGTGAAGCATTTTTTCCTGCATCCCTTGCAGCACTCAGTACACCCACTGCTATACACTTTCCCTGCCAATGTATTACTTTCAAAGCCAATGGCCCAGTACGTGCCAGACTACCTCTCTCTTCTTGGAAAAGTGTGTAATCAAATGTGACTGAACTTATTCGCGTCCTCAAGACTTCCATATAAATGCAAGCAAGGGCAGATGTGGGGGAGAGTGAGGGTGTGCAGGGGGGAGGGAGGGGGAGGATTTTTTCTGGACTTCTGAAATCTGGAACATATTAATGTTGCCTGTGACAAGAAATGCTAACTTACTCCTAACTTCTCCTTCTATTAGATCTTTGACTTCTCCCTCACTGAGGAAGAGATGAAAGAAATTGAAGCCCTGAACAAAAATGTTCGTTATGTGGAACTTTTAATGTAAGTCCAGGAGGAATCCTATATCCTCACAGATCATTCCTGTCTTTTCAGAGGATTTAAAAAAAAAATCACTTAATATTAATTTTTGTATAAACAACCTTATTTTAAATGTAAAATTTGGATGTAGGAGATATTTAATGCAGCCCAAATATGCCCCGGACCATTTGCAAAAAAAGTGTGCAACACTTGCTTACAGCTCAAACTTCAAATGCCCACCTAGTAGAAGATGACTGTATCTGGCTACTCCATCTCTACACCATCTCCTTTAGCACTCTCCACTACATGTTGCGATGGCTGTCTCAGCCAGTCACAAGCTGTACCATTTCGTACCATTGCCCCTGTCTAACTGAGCTGAAATTCAAATAGGAGCACTTTCTTGTCTTTCCCCTCCTTCACACCTTCTCTCTCAGTGCTCAGCAAGCCAAGTTGCTGCTCAAGTGCTATTGCTTATGGATTGTAAGCCTAGTGTTTCCAGAGGCAATTTGTCCCAAAATGACACACAGAATAATAATAATTAAAAACAATGCTGTTAAGAAACCACAGGGCTAGTTTAAGGAGAGCTCTGTTCCTTCTCCCTTAATAGGGTTTGGTCAGAACATAATTTGCATACCTAACTTCCTCTTAAAAGTGATCACAAACAATCAAATTGTTTTAGCCTTTCCTGAGGCCAACTTCTTCAGCAATCTCCTTCTCCTGCTTACACATTAAGTTCTACCTTCTTATATGGAAAGCAGAAAGCCATGCAGCTTGTTTGACTGCTAGACCACTTCCTCGTTGATCTCTTCTGAGAATTAACAGGGCTTGGTCTCTTGCTACTTGGGATCTAAAGCTTAAAACCCAGAGTAGTTCTTCTTTACCTAAAGGCTGTGCTACCCCAGAAGGCTCAGGCTGACTCAACATCTCTTCTATTTGTTTTTCCTTCAACTCAAGAGCATCTACTGTTTATGGCCAAACTCTATGCTTTCCCCTTTTCAGAGCACTCAGTGTGTAGCCAAATGCTAAAGGGATTCATTTCCATGCATTTCTCATTGCCTTGGATTATCTGCATCTTGCCAAACTGTAGCATGCTCAAGCACTAATAATAATGAAGAGCAGTACAGCAGCATCAATAGCACTCTAAAATGTTAACTATTGCTCAAAAGATAGGGTGAATGTTGCAAAGGAACAACTAAACCACTTACTGTGCTGAATAAATATGATGGGAAATATGAACCAAGTTAAAAGCATCATAATGGAGTTCATTTTACACATTTAAGCTCAGCCACATGTTCTGAAGCTTTAGTTTCTTAAAACAGCCTTCCATCAACTAGCAGCACTTGGTTCCAGGAGGCTTCTCGCAAAAGGCCTAGCAGATTCTTATGTGTGCGTTGGTATTGGAAGTTGTTTGGTTTTTCATAGCCAAGTTGAGCTATAACATCATTTAAACTTTGTTAGTGAGGATATACATGAAAAGTAACCTCGGTGCAAATGCAAGAGCCTTTTCCAGAAGCAAAATTAAAGGATGTAAATGCCCACAGGAGAACTTTCTAGGCCACTAATCCAAAACTAATAAATGAGATGTTTTGCTTTATTAGACTCAATTTGGTCACAGGAGGCCACTGAGGACAAGGAAAGCAGGATGTATAGGATGGACATTGGCAGCTCTGTTTTTCCACAGAAGTGCCATGTTTCAGGAAGATGCTTAAATATAGTCTGGCCTCAACTTAAAAAATAACTTCTTGGAAAACTTATGTTGCAATGTAAGGAGCAACTAAACCTGTATCTGCCTACTAGTGTGCTCTTACACTGAAGTGTCTAGAATTGGCACTGCAACAGATGACTTACTAGCTTAGAGAGATGTCTTATTTTATCCAGCAATAAGTATCTGAAAAGGTTAAACCATCATACAGAAAGACTTCTGGTTAATCAACTTTGTGGAAAGCCTTCCACTGCTACGATGCAAATGCCAGGGAATGGAAAAATATAGCTTTCCTCTGGCTATTCCAGTTATCAGCTGTTGTGGGTACTGCATGCAAGTCTGTTGTTCCAATGGTTTAAGTCCATAGGAACGGCATATTGCATTAATTGGAATGATCTAGCATGTTTAACATCTGAGCAGAAAATTGAGTTTCTGCAAAAATCTGAGTACTCCAGAAAAATTGCAATCTGAAATGGTTTCTTCTCCCCTTGGGAAATCTAAAAATATTGTGCTGGCAAGTTTTACATTAATCTGTCTACTGGATCTATCTTGTGCTCCCAGTCTCTACTATGGACATTCTTCCTTACCAGTTATTCCAAGCTACATTATCTCCTTTGAGTGAATTGTTTTGATACAGAAGACGACTCAGCCCTTTGAACATGTGTGATCTGATTAGAAAGCATGCTCCATAGATAGAAAGTAGAGATTATGACACTGGTGGCTAAGAGATTGTCAAATTACACTGAAACCAAACATGCCAAAGTGTTGTGGCTTGTTTTTTTTGAACCATCTCAATCTGTTAATGTGTAAACACTTCAGCTTGGCTGAATATCAGAATGAAATGTTTTGACACAACCAATTCAAAATGTTTGATGTATTCCAGTCAGTTAACTTCAATATTGTGAAATGTATCCTTCCCAAATGGGAACGATTCACAGCTGGGATAAATGCCAGTATTTGTTGTGCTCTGCTGTAAGGCAAGGCAGCCAGCTGCCATGGTGCACCTGAGAGAGTTCTTCAGAAATTCTTGGTTTTGCTAATGGAAAATGTTTGTCAAGCCAGGGCTTGTGGTTTATCACCATCTTCTCAAAAAAAAAAAAAAAAAAAAAAAAAAAACCCAAGTAAAACTGCGGGGAATTTCCTGCTTTCTACTCAGAGATTTTTT
>VXAA01002485.1:180000-286796 GCA_013399115.1 Anseranas semipalmata
GTCAAGCCAGGGCTGGGTTTTTTATCCCCTCTTCAAAAAAAAAAAAAAAAAAAAAAAAAACACCCACACAACACAACCCACATGTAACCAACACACTCTGCCATTAATGGACAAAGTGTGTTATTTTTTCACCTGCAGTTTACCCTCGGGATTTGCCTCTTGCCTTTTATAATGGTCCTGGATCATGCATCTTCCCTGAGTATGCAGTTTTTAAAATGGAGCCTGAAGCATCTCTACCTCTGATAGCATGCAGCTATGAACATCCCTTTCTTTCCTGAATTGAGTCACCCCAAAGCTTCTTTGTAAGCTGTATGCCACTGGTGCTGTTAACCTGGCAGCGCATCTACACCTTTTTCAGATGGATATGGCAGACACTTGGAGAAAGGACCAACCAGACCCAGGCCTGTTCATGCCAGTTCTAAGTGCATGAGCCAAAACAGTAGTCTAGTTTCTCCACTTTTACTCTAAATACAGCCCTTTTATCTGAGGGTATTTCTGGACATTTGAACAAAGACACCTTCCGCTTCCACACCATGCACATGAGGAGAGTATCTCCCTTCCCTACAACACTTCCACTAATATGAGTTAAATCCACAAATATAGCAAGAATGACTAACCTCCAAACTCTTGTAGTTTTTTTCCCTCATCTGTCCTTAAGGTACATATCTGCAAACCTGAAAAATGGTCCTTCACTGTCCTCTCCTTAAATGCACAGGTTTACTTCCAGCTCTGCAGGGAAGATTATTCAGAGCAGATAGCATCTGAATCAGCAGAATAGCCTTCCATGAAGGCTGCCTATACACTGCAGGGAAGAGAAGAGGTTTGCTTGGCACAGCACAACAGCATCAGTGACAAGATACCCTGCTTCCCCTGAGAAGCTTACTTGTTCAATCTGACCTCTCCACAGGTGGCGTGACCATCCAGAGTATCCCTTCAGCGATGAATACTGAAAACAAAGCATGTCCAGGCAGGTTCCTAACTTAGCGTCATTAGACTTGGTTGAAAGAGACCCAATGTTCGGTGCTTCAGTTTTATGGGAGACTGTTCAAATCAGCATTAAAAACATGAAATTTACTTCCTGTTGTCTTGTCAGTTTGTTATTGCTAATGAAGAGCAGATCTATTTAAGCTGATAAGTCTAGGTTTTTGGCCTAAAAGGCTTTAACTCCATGAGCATTGAAGTTTCAAAACTGGCAACTGATAAAGTTGAAGATTTCTCTTGAAAACAGGCTTACTCATGCAAGCCAAACCACCTTCATTCAATGCACATTCTCCATTTAATTTGAAATGAGAATTTCTGCCTCGGTAGATGTAAAGCAGTATCATTTTGTTTCACAGCTCAAGTGAAAGTTAGCAGTAGGGAACTAATTGGATTTTAAGTGTATGTCCATACATGTAAATATAAATATCCATTACTGCATGGAGTGAAGCCTGTTTTACCTTGACCAGAGTATTTGCTGGCACCCCATACAACTAGTTCAGGCCCTAACACAACATAAGCATGTTCATATTCCCCTCTACCTCAGCTGAGGAGCCTCAGTGAAGCACAGGCCAGTCTGTGGCTCTACACTGGACCTGCTATGCAAGGATGTGTTGCATATGCAACTTCTTATAGCCATCCTGGAGCTAGCACTATTGTAGGTACTTAACAAGAGTCTCATCTCCTGAAGGTAAAAATCCCTTAACTTTCTTTCCTGTTCCACAAACTAGCTCACCCAAGAAAGTTTCTGCTCACTTTGAAGTTCTTGCAGTCTTTTGTATTAACTTCTGGCCAAGACAATTCTGAATTAGTAAACTGAGTTTTAAAGGATGAGAAAGTTGTCTTTGTTAAATACCACATTCTACCAGGCTTTGAGATTGCAGAGCACTGGCAGGACCAAGAAAGGTGTAGGAATAAGGCAGAAGGAGCCAGACTGAAGTCTAGGCATTTCCTTCAATCTTGTCCTCAGCTCTCTAACATGAGGGGAAAAGCACGAACACCAGTGTAAGGACGACTAACCCTACAGCACGAATCTCTCTTTCAGAGCACTTTGCTAAACTAGTTTAGCAGCCTATAAACCTGTCAGCCCATACCCCATCTACAGAAGGCTGTTTTCCCTCCCTCCAGTGCCCAGGCACTCCAGTTTCCTGACGCAGAGGGAGGTACACTAGGGAAGTACTAGAGAAGAAACTAAACCGTACAAAGAAAGATACATTCATGTACCAAAACCTACGTGCTGCAGGAAAAGTAGGTCAAAAATGATCTTCATTCTATAGCATCTGCTTTTATTTGTTACCATTGATGTTTATTATCCCTGGAGTGACTAGAATAAGAAAAACACCAAAGCAGACAATTCATGGAGGCACTTCTGTTGGGACAGGGCGTGCAGCTCAGAGCTGAGGCAGAGGTACAGGGGTAACCACTTCACAGGAGCAGGCAAGGCTCCCAGATGGCTCTAGTGCCAACCCAGCCCTGGATGAGCTCAGCAGGCACCTCTAGAGAAGCCGGGCCCCTTCACAGCAGTGATGGCCTTTGGGCAGCATTTACAAATCCATTTATAAAGCTGTGAGAAAGAAGGCGCATTCTGCTTGCTGAGGTTATCCAAGGGCAATTCCCATGTTATTCGATTACACGCTTAGACCCTGGAGGGTGGGGGGGCGGGACGGGGAGGGTGTGGTATATCTGAGGAGAAGGAAGACACATTAGAAGTCTGCCGGTGTAGATCTAAGGACACTCCTAAAGTCATGTGGAGCTCTGCTCCCAGGGACGGGCAGAACCACTGTCACTGCCCTGCTTTGCCACTTGTGAGCAGTGAGGGCCTGGCCAAAAGCCTGAACAAAATCCAAGTCTAAAAATTAGAGTGCCAGAGAGGGGCACAGTTACCACCATACCCAACACGCTATTCCAGTTGCTTCATAAGCACAAGCCTTAAATAGAACTATCGGGGCTCAACTGCTAAACAGTAGCACTGTACAAATTTTTGCACTGTAACTTGACCAGGTGCAGGTCTCTGGCCACAGCCAACATTCAGGCCAGCTTTCATTTTGTACACTGCAAATGTCAACTAATGTCCAGCTTAAATGCTCATACCAGGTTCTTCCCAGCTATCTGCTCCTTCCAGACATCCCCCCAAAGGTTAGGCAGGGCCTGAGGTTCTAATAAATCAGAGTCCCTTCATTTGACCGTGTAAATGTGAGTAAGGAAGATGATATGCTGAAGCCTCTCTAACAGGAAATACCCTATAATCAAGTCTTCAATCTGTACTGAGTTAACAGGCAGGACGGATTTTGAAAGCTCCTCCAGCCCAAGATGTGCCAAATCCCTTTTCCTGCCGCTCCCCCTGCCTCTAATTTTAATAGAGCTCTCCTCCTCTGCATTGTCTCATTTGAATCCAATGAAAAAGATTCAGCCTCTTCCCAGGGGCAAATGCTCCCATAGTCATTTCCATCAGTTATGAAACTACTACTGACGTCTAGCCTAGTTTTTCCCTCGCTTTGCTCAGTTTCAGACCATTGCTCCCCATTGTTCTCCATCTTGCCCTACAAATAAAAGGTTTAGAGGAGGGAAAATAAACAGGCCTGCAGATGGGGGCTTGGGAAAAGTGTTCCACCAGCAGCTGCACAAAGAGACAGAGGGGGGAAAAAAAAAAAAAAAAAACAGCCTCACATCCACTCTGCTCCCATCTAGCAGGTTTCAGAGGCGTATTGAGCATGCTGCTGGTGTGAACCACGTCGCTCCAAGCGCTGCCCACAGCCCTGCTCCAACTGGAAGGGCCAGGCACAGGGGGCTCAAGCACCTCCTGCTCTAATGGCAATTAGACGTGGCAGGAGTAGACCAAGACTTGTACCGGGAAAACTCGCTCACTGTTACCATAGGTAACCTGAGTAGTTTGTGACTCTTCCTGTAGCTGCAAAGTGAAATGAAATCCAGACCAAAGAAGCTTGCTTCAACTATGCACAAGTGGCTTTACAGCAAAGACAAGAAAAACCCATGCAGCATCTTGGATTTTTGCAACCCAAGAGCTGCTGGTCCGATCAGCAGAAAACCAGGCAATAAGCTCACATCCACAGCAGCAAAATGGTTGCCACAGGTGTGTGCTAGAGCATGGGCTTCCCTGGCTGTCAGAGGAGGAAGCTTTCCCTGATGTTAGACAAGCTGAGGGCAGATCCCAACATTTCTGCAGCTGCAGCACCTTGGCCCTTCCTTGGGTACAGGCAAGCTCATGTTTAATAGGCAAGGCAACAAGGAAGCACTGCTGAGCAGTTACCGTGTCACACGCCAGCACTGCCTGCCTACACTATATGGTTAGCTGAACTCATTTCCTCATGGGGAGGCAGAGCTTCACCTTCTCCTAGACTAAATAACTGGAAGAGGACTCCATTTCAGAAGGGTTACACACCCAGTTTTTCCTGATGCTGTGCAGTTGCCCCCAGGAGCTATAGGAAAAATAGTAAGATGCAAAGTGAGATGGGACCTGTGTATATTTTACAGGTTTACATTAAAGAATGCCCTTTGTAATTCTTTTGCATATTTTTGTACCACTGAGCTATCAAGAGCTTTTACAAGGGTGGGAGTTTCGCCCTGTAGAGGGAAGGGTGAGTGCTGCGAGCCTGCACTGTGCCATCAGCCAGAATTGGGACACAGTTTTTGGATAAGCAGAACTGGATGCAGGGAGAAAGGAAGGCAGCAGCACCCATGCTTTTGATCGCTTACCTGCCATTAAGGGCTAGGTGCCATGGAGCTGGATGCTCT
Organism: Anseranas semipalmata; assembly: GCA_013399115.1. Taxonomy (NCBI): domain Eukaryota; kingdom Metazoa; phylum Chordata; class Aves; order Anseriformes; family Anseranatidae; genus Anseranas; species Anseranas semipalmata. The sequence goes on from VXAA01002485.1 coordinate 184,732, forward strand.
GCAGTGAAAACGAGATCTCTTATGTCCTGGCCAAAGTGTAGTGATAACCAAGGACAGAAAGTAAGTTTTGCAAACAGCGGGAGAGGATCAGAGGCCATAAAAGACAACTCCTTTGGTTTTGCAGAGCAGGTTCCTCACCTCATTCATTTTTTGAATCCAACAAACCCCAGAAGTTGCTCACTTACCTCCAGGCCAACAGGATATCTAACCATTACCATATCCTTGGGACTGGCAAAGGCATTCAACAGCAGAGAGGCTAATTTTTTCCTCTAGTTCAGATCACCCCATAACCAGAATCAGAGTTAATTCTTCAATTTAGTGTGTGAACCACTTATTTAAGTGTGGAAGCAAAGTCAGTGCTATAGGGACACTTAGAGGAAAAGAAAACACATGCCTGGGATGTGCAAGATGTGTCTCAGGCCTCTGCATCAGGTAGAGAAGATAGACTCAGATCCCTCATGTATTCAACAATAAACCTACTCGTAGCCTTAAGATGAGACACCACCTTCCACATTGTGAGTATCAGTAAAGTCTCCTTGTTGCCATCCTTCAAGTGTAAACACTTTGAAATAAACTGGTTTGGTACTTGCAAGACCCCCACCCCTAATTTTCAGGCAGAGAGGAAGGGAGGGAGCTGCTGTTTCCATACATATTTCGCCTGGTCCTCAACAGGACACATTTCACAAAGCTAGAGGAAAGCACCAAGTTGAGAGAAGAAAGTCAGTAAGAGAGTGACATGCTGGAATGAGATTCAACATGCTCATTTCACTTGTGACCTAAACAGCAAACACATTTGCTTTTTGGGGTGGGGCAATCAACACGCAGTTGAGTACTAGTGCAGTTTTTTGTTAATTGATTCTCAGCAGTGCCATATTTCAGCTCTTCCCAACATCCTACTACCCTGGAGCAAAAACCCCAGCTTATAATAAAGAGCTTTGAGAGTGCAAAAAAACAAAAAAGTTCATTTTAATTTTTCAATGCCAGACAGACTCCTCAGGGAACCTTAACTCAACATGCATGAGCAATACTCACAACAGGACAACACATTGCAAATAAAACCCAAAGCAGAACCAAATGGAAAAAGAGGAGGCAGAGAAAGGGGTGGAAAGAAAGAAGATGCATATGTGTGTAAACATAGACACATGGCACAGAGGGGCACTCAGTTTTTGCTCTGTAGACTGCAAAGGTACCTGGGTGGAGGCCTCAGATCAATCCAAGGTCACTGAACATAGCAAAGGCAAAATCCTCCTCCAGGACAAATCTGCACTCAATTACAAGCGACATGGGAGCTCATGATGACCTAGAACACACCTTAGAGTAGCTTCGTGCATAACGAGAAGAGGGCTCTGCAAATGCAGGGCGATTAGGACACTGGATAGGATCTGACTAACATTTAAGCACATGCAAATCAGGAGTCACTCTGCTGACTCAAGGCTTACACCAGTATAGGGAAACAAAACAGAGGCCCCAGGCCCTCAATGCAAGGAAACTCATCTGTTTCCGTTTGCCCAATTAGCCTGACTAATGTCATTCTCCCAGGTCAGGGGAGACCCTGGAGAAAGACTGAGAAGTATTTTGTCTTTGAGATCTCTCAGGAAAGCTGTTTTGCTCTTCACTGATCTGTACTTCAAAGAGGAACCTCCAACATTTGTAAAGGATCTTCTAAGTCAAGGGTCAGAAATCTATATCCCCAATCCACAAGCCAGCACTACCTCCTGATGCCCTGTAAGGTACAGTCTTTCCAAGAGGGAGTGGAAGAAACGATGGAGCAGGAAAGTAAACAGGTGACATACTAGAAATACCCATAGTATGCAGGATTTCTACTCTTTTTTCCTCTCCCCCTCATCCCCCCCCNTAAGATTTCCCTTGGCAGCCTAGGCTTCTTCAGTTCAGAGAGCACCAAGTTGCTTGGCTCATGCCCCTGTGTTCACAGAATGGGTCTGTTTGGCAGGCAAGATTTGAGGCAATAGAAGCACTCTCAGAGAGCATGGCTGGAAGGCAAGGAGGGGAGGGGGACATCATAGCTCCCTTCCCTCAGCAGTTAGAGCACAGACAAGTGATGCAGCAAGTCAGATTCAAATCCTTATGGAGGCTTAAACCTACATGTTTCAACTCATCCAATTACCAAGCTGTACAGCCTTTTGGAAGGGATCTGTTTCCATCCACCCCACCGAACTTTTCAACTTTGCACGAGAAATTGATCAGGGCAAAAGCGGGAAAGACTTGGTAGCTAACAAACATAACACATTTTCTTGAGAAGGAAGAAACACAGTGCAGTCCTCCCTCAGGTCACTACTGACTGTAAAACACTCCCAGAGAACAAGAATCCCTTGTACTATGGCTCATTCCTATGTTATGCAAGTTGTTCTCTGTCTTCTGTTTCTTTTGGACACAGCACCAGTTATATTATCAGACAGGATTCTGAGTGTTGGAAAAGATGATGTAAATACCCCTTCTATCACAATATGTGCAAATATGAATCTCAGTTCTCTGCATGTCTGGAGGTTATTACCGTAGCAAAAGCAAAACCTGTAGCATCATTTACCCAAACACTCCTTCCCAGCAGGCTGCAGACATACTACAGATCCAGCTGAATTAAGGCACTGATTTGCACCTAACAAATAAATACCTCTCACACAATTGTTCCAGCACTCTGTTGTCACTAGTGATTGACCTTGTGCAATTATCTTTGCCTCCTCCAAACCTAATTCCTTTGACCTTCCTTCCAGCTAAACGCATCCATCCTGGCTCTCTGCTCTCTCCCAAGTTTCATTTTGCAATATTCATATTTTGCCCCAATAACAACTTCAGTCAAACATAATTGCCAAGCAAGACTCCCCCTCACATGCTGCCACTCCCTGCAAAGCTCTCTCAGCCACTTGTCCCCATTCTTCTGGTTTCCTCCCACTGAGAAAAAAGGCCTTAGCATGGTCCACCTCCAGGAAAAGGTCACTCATCCAAGCTATTTCCCAGCTCTGTTAAGACTCAGCACTTAAAAAGAACATTGCAAGTGAAGTATTTATTTCTTGTAGCATGGATATGCTGTGCTAGACGAATAAGAATTACAAACCAAAACTATTCAGGAGAGAGAAAGCATGAGAAAACAATGTCATACGTCCCTCAGTCATTTTGACTCTGTGAAGGATTATGAACCTTGCATGGAATAAAGACAAGATGTGCCCCACAGAATACAGCTTCTGGAAGAGTCAAAATAGAAAAAGGGTAAAAATAGTGGTGGGGAAGCCAAGGAAGCCAGCTGAGAGCTACAGAGACTGGCCTGTTTAGGGTGGTAAGGAGAGACGCAAGATCCTCATATTGCAAACTATATAATAAGGGATATGCATTCACCTCTGTATTTACAACTTGTATCATGGTACAGGAATGAGGAACTATTCAGAGAAATCAAAGAGCATAAGATCAGTCAAGATATGACTTTTTAACTATGCAGGGCTACTCTCTGGAATTCATGGCTACAACCTTTAAAGGGCCAAATAAGGTTGTTGCAGTTTTAACCTAGCAGTTTGTATAATGGCCAGTGCATGATACTACTGTATCAGATACTGCCTAGCCAGCTAGACAGGAATGCTGTAGGAAGAGGAGAACTTTCCCACCTCGCCCTGCATGCTGTACACAGGATTATATGACCGAAGTATCAAAGGGATTTGTCTGGGGCCAGAGCCACTGACTGCTTGGGGCTTAATATTGTCCAGTCGCACTCAATAAAAGCACCTGGTTAAAGAAGGTAACCCCAGTGCTCCAAGAGGAACACTAGAAAACAGAGACGTTTGGAGCTTCCCAGCCAGGAGGCTGCGGGTATTTGTGACTACAGAATCCTGCCCTCTGCAGAGAGCTGCTGCACATGTCCACGGGCAGGTGCTGGGATGGGACACGTCAGCTTCCCCTCCACAGCCACACACACAGCACCTCACTTGCACCCAGGACTCACAGGTAGAGAGCAGCACAGCAGCCTAAACCCAACACTTGCACAGCAGACACAGCCTGGCAGGGAATGTCACTGGGGCCTAAACAATAAAACAAAACACCTAAGTCCTCTGCGTTAGCTGGGCAGCGGCTCAGCATTAGCCACAGCCTAACTGGTTGGCCTCCAATAGGTTGTTTCAAAACCAAGAGACATTCTTCCTCCTGCACACACCCAATCCTTTCTCAGAAGCCACCGCAGCATCCTGCCTCGCAGGCCCGTCCTCCGAGCAGGGGGCAAAAGGCTCCCTGCCTTCCCCAGGAGGTGCTCAGCAGGCCCGTGCCACTAGGGCAGGCTTGTCTCACCCGACACTTTCTTCCTTCCTCTTTCCACCCCCATGTCCCTGCAAGTGCAAGGCACAAACACTTTACCTGAGGGAATGAAAAGGTGCAGTAAAACCAGCAGCCCCCATCTCAGCAGCTTGAACTGGAACCAGGACAAGAAAGGAACTGGGAAACAAACAGGCCACCCAGGCCCCTGCAGGTGGGAGACCCAGAGGCTACAGCGAGCTTATCTGCTGCTAATTTAAGAAGTCACAGGTGCAGCTATTCTCGCTTACCCTGACCTGAGAGGGGGAAGAGGGAGGAAAAAGGCCCAAAGCAAATCCTCAGTGTTGGCTGGGGCTCAGGCTGTGAGGTGAACCTGTGAACCCGGGAAAGTAAAAGTCCGTATATGCTTTATTGTCTTTTGACTTATTTTTTCTTTCCCTTATGTATGAAATTTATCTCAACTGTTTCTCTGTAATCAGTCTGCAGATCTGCCTTATTCATCTGGTTAGGGTGTTCACAGAAGAATAAGTAAATGAATTACACTCTTTGCAGGCATTGCTGTGAAATAACTCTCCCCCTGCCCCCTGACTTTCCCATGCTTCCCAAGTGGAGGAAGTTGAAGCAGCATGCCTTGCTCATCGAGTATCTCCCAGGGCAGCTCTGTCCTGCACAGCTCTGCTGCTGCCTGCACCTGGGAGTAGCTCATGCTGGGGCGCTGCATCACCCCAGTGCTTGGCCAGGCCCTGGATGTGCCCCTGTGGCACCAGGAGACAGCAGGCAAATGCATGCCTATAGGAGTAGCACAGAACAGGCACACCTCACTCACACACTTTCCCTGCTTCTGGGGATGAGATGTCTTTGCATTTGCAACTTTCTTAGATCTTCAAAATCAAAGCAGGCAAGTAAGAAAAGGCAAAAAGAGAAGTTCGAGATAAATTAAATTTAATGCTCCAAATTCCTCCCACGTGTGGATTTGGGGGGCTTGAATCCATGGTCTGCACTGGGCTGTTTAGGTGTGATTCTGGAAATCGTCCTACCCAACGTGGAAGAACAATATGCAGAATGAGGTCCATTACAATATGGCTTGATTTGAAGGGTGGGGGCTTTGGATGATGCAGCACCAACCACCACAGCACCAACCTTTGGTCCAGCGAGATTTGTGTCTCTGAGGTTGCAGCTGGGGCTCTGGTGGGCAACAGGACCTCAGAGGGCCTGCAAGGGGCACAAGTGTCAGAAGAAAGTTCAGAGAGGAGATGTAAGCCTCAGTCTATTTCCACAGCGACTTAAACAGTAAAGTTTTGGTTGTAGGAAGGCTCTTGTTTCCAATTTACATCTCTCCTTGAGAAAAGCATGGATGTTTTCCTTCTGAAAATCTGGAGGACAGGTTTTGGTCTTTTGAAACACAGTGAGAAGAACAAAAGTAATTTCTACTACCCATTAACCAACTCCCTTCTTTGCAGTTGTTAAGCAAAGCATGAGGCAAGACCACGGAAGACCTTGGTTTTCATATCTTTCTGCCCTAAAAGATTTGATCTCCTTCACATTTTTGAGGGAAGTATCCTAGTGCAAGGTTTCAGGAGATCTGCTGAACCCATGTTCCCATGGCTTCTTCAGGTTGTGTGCTGAGTTTAGATAAATCACAACAGTCTCTGCTTGGACAACTCTTGCAGCCTGCTGAGCAATTGCATTCCGCACTTCAGTTCATTGTCAGGGTTAAAGTTTGCTTGACTTTAACTGCCTAGCGTTTATAACAGGAAACCTAAAGAGCACTCCCAGGATCCTACGTGCAATTGTTCTTGCCTATTTATAACTACTATGGTACACTAAGATGGGACTTTCCACCCACCTAGGGAACACCAAACTTCAGTCTAATTTCCCGAAGACTGTGTTCCTGCTGGGATCAGTCCCCCTTCCAAGCTGCCCCTTTGTTGAAACCATGCAGAAGAGATTTATGTGCAAAGTGACCTCGTTTTTTTTCTTTCCTTTCATTGATTTTTTTCTTCCCCTATACCTTATGTGCTTATCATTAAAAGTTGAATTTTGCTAGTTACTGAGTGTGCTGTTCAGTATGAGCCTCCTATGGATAAAATAGTGCAGATCATGTCTCTGAACAAGCTCTGAGAAGAGACAGTTCTCAGGACTTGCCTATGGTTAGTTGCTTTCTGCATTTCTAGTAATTCATAGAATAAAATTACTTCTCCTTCAGTACTTCAGTAAAACTTTCCTTTTCCAAACAAGGTGTAGAGGCTGTTGTTATGTTGTTACAGCTCCACAGAAGACCGTTTTTCCTCCAAAGGAAAATTACTGCTATGGAAAATTTTCAGCTTTGGTAATACATGTACAATAAAGTTATAAAAGTTTATTTCTTTATGTACGTGCTTATACTTAGATTTACCATTCTGTTTATCACTTCATTTATCCACATTTCTCTTATGTGAGGTTATGTTGTCTTTTAATATAAGGAAGCACATTACCACAGCATAGAGGGCAGTGCATTTGCCTGGAGCCTTGGTATCCACGACTATTTTTGTTCCCCATTAAGCAGAGCCTTGTGATATTAATTAATACTCAGTATAATTCTAGCAAGTTAAAAAAAAAAAATCAGACAACATAAATGAAAGTCCATGAATCCTTATGTATAACAAACATGCTTAATACCATAAAGTAAGCAGTCATCTATCTATTCAAGTAATCAAATGAGACAAAAGACAGCTAGCCATAACATATCCAGTCTTATTTACTAGCTCCTTTTCCTGTTCCCAGCCATACACACAAATGGATCACTAACGCTGAGTGATTTATTTTGCCAGTGTCAGAATAGCCAAACACTGTAATGCCCCTGCAAGGCTCTCAAGGGCTGCAGCCAACAGCAGTGCTCTGCCTGCACCGACCACCACATAGATGTCTGTCCCCTCCTATGCCACTTGTGCATCACTGGCACTCACAGGTCCCCGTGAGTTTCCAAGAACTGCTAATAAATGCAAGCTTTTGGAGCATCTCTGTGTAGATAGCAGGTTAGGGTTGAGCATGGGTGGGATAGATGTGCTCCCAAAAGTGGGTAAGGTGGCCCCCAGACTAGACAGGAGTGGTTAGAAAGATGAGGTGTAAAGTCATGATCCAGCCAAATGCTTTGAAAGTCATAGTTTCAGATGATGCCCACGGTCCCTATAATTTCTGAGAGCTTCTTGTGCCTGTGGACAGTATCTTAGATGTGTAATTAGCAGGTTTTCCAGGTGGCTGTGCCAGTTGTTATTTTTTCCCTCCATCTACAGTCTGAGTGCTTTGTGCAACAGCCAGGGAATGCTGTTTCAGAGGAAATGGTTGAAAATTGTCTCAGAAGTGCTTTCTGTAGATAAATCATGGTAGGAGAGGAAGAAACAGCTAATAAATGTTTTGTGATCTGTGGGAAAAATATGGAAAATAGTCTGGTCAGGAGTGCAGGAGGCCATCCAACCCCAAGGCGAAACAGCTGTATCATTTGACAGACATTCTTAAAGACTTTCCTGAAAGGGATCCTCACCTTCCTCAGCAGTCTGTAACAGGACTGAATTGGTACAAAGTGTTTTGCCCAGGTCTAAACCAAATCTTCCCTTGCTGCCATTCACTGCGTCTGCCCCTGCGCAGCACAGACTCAGCCCTCCTGGTGCCCTCATCCCCTCCTGTTTGCCTCAAATAACACACAGCAGCTCCAAGGCTGTGTCTTTTACCACAGACCTCCAGGTTGTCATGAGGCCCTTGGGAAGAGTTTTGAGCCACTTGGAGTACATGGTCTACCAAGTCTTTTGAACTAAACATCTGTGGCAGATGTTGCCTGCTAGTACAGGGGAACTGGTCTCATGACTCACCTGGCTCATTCCAGCACCGTGTTTTGGTGATGAGCAGCTCGAGTTAGACACCATTTCCACTTCATGTCATCTGAGGGCACAGCCTGAGCACTTGAGAAAACATGATGCCTGTGTTCTCAAAGCACACAAACCACCATGTCAGATCAGGTCAGGTCATCCAGCAAAAATAGTAAACGAGAACAACTATGGGAAAATCCATCCATTGGAGAAATTTTATTCTAAATACCCATCAGGTACTGGGGTGGGCCATGCCCTGAAATGGTGAGGGAAAGTTATACTAAAATGTGGTTGGTGAATATGAGAGGGAAAAAGATTGCTTTGGACTAGCCAAAAAAAATAAATAAATTCTTTCCAGCAAAAGGAAGAAATTTTAATGGGATGAGTTGTCAGCCTTCTGCAAATTAAAATGAAAGGACACCCCTTAAGGGAAAATTGTTTCAAAATAAAACAAAAAATGTTGTATTTAGAAAACCTAAAACATTGTAACTTTCCCCAACTTTCTTTGTTTGCTTTAGCTTAAGCTAGTCAGGATGTGCAGAGCACATGATCCATCACCTACCTCAGCTGTCCATGCTTTTTCTCCCCTTTTTCCTCATTGCTTCAGTCTACACCTGCATATCGTTTCCAAGCATCCTTCTTCTTCTTCATGCAATTGGCACTCTGGACATGATTTGTGGAGGATGTGCTAGAGAGAAAGGTGCCAAAGACGTTGAGCAAAATGTGGATAGATCTTCCCAGCTCAGGAGCTTCAAACTCCTGCATTTGCTGCCAGGGGCTACATGCACCCAACGTAAACCTTATACAGACTGAAGGTAAAAAGTTGTAATAGGTCATTTAACCTGTTCTTCACAAACTGACCATCACGTTATTTAAATTCAATGTCTGGGGGGGCGTCCCTATTTTCTGATTTTTTTTGATACTGTAACAAGGTCAGACCTTTATTTACACGCCACAGTCATTTTTATAGAAACAAGGAGCCTTTGACAGTCCAGACAATTCTCACTGGTTTTGGTGGTTCTTCATTACTGCAAGATCAATATATCTCACAGTCTTGAAAGCTTTTATCCCCACAGCACTCATATGTGTCAAAGCAGTGCTACTGTCCCCACTTATGGGATGGGTACTGAACCCCAGAGATAGTACCAACTGGAGCAACCTGGGCAAACACATAGGCCCCCACATTTTTGCCAGGTTTCCCCAGGTCTCCTTGTCATGACCATGGCTAAACACTCACACAAGCTCTGCAGGACAACCAGGCCCAGAAAGCACTTTGCCAGAAAGCTTTTTGGCACAGCCATATCAACACTATCCATGTCAAGACCTCGCTCCTAGCCACAAGCTGAGCATCTCCTCCTACATATCACACTGAGGTCCTGCTCACGCAGCTCAACAGCCTGAGATCGGCATGGGATCAGAGCGGAGATGCTCGTTGCCTGACACAGAGGAGGAGAAGATGGGGAGGCATGGTGTCCTCTGCACCTCCCTCCCGCAGGGCAGCAGAGTGGTGTCCCAGGGAGGCAGCCTCCACAGGGAGGCTTAGCTGGGTGAGCGGGTGCTGCTGGGCTGAGCACCAGGAGGGAGAACCAGCAACACAGAGCCTTCAGAGTGACTTGTTTTTATTTTGGTCACAGTCTCTGGCTGCTTTTTCAAGAAAACGTTAACCAGGAAACTCCTGCTCTGATATGCTTTTCCATTCTTTTTGTTGTTGTGGTGGTGGTGGTTATTTACTTGAAGGGCATAGTACTCCATGGGAAGTGAGTTTTCAGTGCTGATTTGTAGCTGGCACAGCAAGAAAACATATACACACTTGCATGTTCATGCTATGGGTGGAGAAGATAACACCGACTGCTGCTGGGTTGCCTTGTCCCTCCTGTTTTGACACCTTGATTTTCACTGCAGCTAGCTTTGCCCTATGTAAATATTGAAATTTTCCATGTTGGAGAACTGCTTCCGTGTGGTTATTGTTGTTATTTAACAACATTAATATCCAAGAAACATTGTAACATTTATTCCGTTAGGAAAACTATGCTTTGTAGCAGAACATCAAGTCTGGCAGAGAAGTGGTTTTCATGGCAAGGCCATGTCTTTTGCTAATCCCAGGAAAACCTGTCCAATTTGGTCAGTTTATAAGTCTTTGCACAATTATTCTTCACAAATGTGCTGTTGAAATGCCTTTAGACTCTTTGGCAGCTAAGTTCCCCTAAGGTTTCTCTTTGTTGCTCAGGCATTTGAACAGCCAGTCCCTGGGACTGCAGCTCCTGCAGTCTTCACTGCCTTCAGTTCTGACCTTCTCTTTCTAACTTTCTCAAGCACTCACTTTTTTGCACTCCCACTGAGTTTTTTAACCTTCCAATATTTGTGCGAGTGTAATCGAGTACAGGCAGGCTATCTTACAGCAACAGTCTGAACTGATTTTAAATGATTAGAGGACCTTGGCAGTAGATGCTAGAGGAGTATGAAGTGTTTATACTGCAACCGTTTGCTGTAATGCACCTTTGCCAGAGCCATAATTCAATTTATGCATATGGATCAACTTTTTAATACCTTCCAGGAATAATTATTTTCATCATTTTATGTTTCAGTGTATGCATTCAAATGAAACATGTTGCAATTGGATTGAAAAGTTTAAATCCTGTTTTGAGAAGTCTCATGAAAAGTTAATGGTTTTTGGCACTTTCAGAATAAAAGTCATTTTTAAAGATGTGATGCAGCAGTCTCACAAAGATATTTTTGCAAAATATAAAGACAGATATTCCTCCGTATTCTTACAGAATTCAGCTTAATGTAGTAGCTGTTAAGGATACATATAATAGAATACATATATATACAAGTGTGCATATATATATATATTTATAAATAAATATCTAAAAGAAAACCCAAAGTCCACAATTCTACATGTTCCAAATTATTTTTGTGACCTTACCTAGGACTATTTGAAATGTGCAATTATTGCTTTCTGACTTTCATTTAGAAGCTTGATCTGGTGCAGTTGCAAGAAACTGTCGGAGCTGTGTGCTAGGACACCTACATTAGCAACCATGTAGGTGAGCATGTGCAATGCACTGCAATCCTACACGGTTCCTCCAGTTGCAAGAAGTGTGCTCCCATGCTTTTCTCACTGCTTTAACCACTGAATGTCAAAATATTAAAGTAACCACCCCTTAATAAATCATCACCAAAAATTACTGAAATAACTACTTTCTTGATGGTCAAGCAGCACTGCCAAAATCAACAAAACTGTTCTCTGTGGTGATATTTGTCAGTCTGCTATGAACCATAGAAAAATATTATCGGTTGTTTTCTATAGATGGATTTGTTTGGTTGGTTTTTAATTGTAGGCTGAAAGTTGACCTTTCAGTTGGCCCCTAAATGAATGTTCGTTTTCACAGACGGTCATGTGTCTGAGATCACAGACACCCTCCAGGACCAAGCAAGCTTATATACGCTGACAGGAAGAAGTCCTCTGTGCACAGCAGTTGTCCACCAAGTCAGCACGACTCCTGTAGCTTCTGTTTGCATCCACGTACCCAACTTCTCCGAGGTGAGTGCACCTCCGGTATAAACATTAGTGCAAATCAAGCCTTGACTGTATCCGCTGCCGGTTTCAAAGAAGAGACTGCTGGAAAATGCTACGGCTGCCATATCACACCTTCTGTCTTATCCATCTGGCCCTGTTGCAGGCCTGTGGAGACTCATCTTTGTAGACTTTTAAGTCTGGGGATCTTCTGCAGTGCCTGTACCCCAGTGAACATTGACACTGGGCCAGTGCTGCCCATCCTCCCACGTGGTTCCAGGTGCCTTGGCTCACTCACGTTGGCAAAGGAAGTGCCAAAGCCCAGCTTCACAGCGGGGAATGCAGAGAGAGTGGATGATTTGGCCAAATACCATCTGACATGCTGCACTGCAGCAGTGACACGAGTCTGCTGTAGATTTGTACAAGGAGGCTCCTCTAGACTGTAGGGTTTCAGCCAGAAACATCTCTTGTAGATCGACATATATAACATGTAGATCGACATATATAACATCTCATGTAGATCGACATAGGCCTCACGCTCACAGGAGATTGTGGAGGTACTACCACAGCGTACTGGTAACACTGGTAATTTGCCAGAAATATATAATAGACACACCTATTTTTCCACCTGTGGGTCACTATATAAGACTTCATACGACAGTGGATTTGTTTCTGCCCTATAGGCAAAGCCTTTTAAGAGTTAGCCATAGTTTAATTCACACCATGACTACAGATGCAATATCTCGTTATGTTTCTTGTCTAGTCACACCAGTTTATAATGTTCCTCATGTCAACCTTAAGAGGTCTAAGTGTTTCACTTAGTATTACTGGTGAGGGAGAGGCCTTTGGAATAGAAGTTGACAATAAAATCTGAAGTGTAATATGATAAATTAGAGTAATTAGTCTAACTTGATTTTTCACTAACCAGCACTCAATAATACACCGTGTTATTCTGACCCCAGTAGGGCAATCAAGGAAGAATTATTCCAACAGCTTCTGAGCTTTTCTCAGATCAGCTGGCCTGATTTTCAAACTGCTCTTCAAGAGCGTAAGTTGCAATTGGAGATATTTTTTCCAGAAAAAAAAAAAAAAAAAAAGAGAATCGGAATAACTTTTCCAATTACTGCGAGAACAGCTACTATTAAAGATTTTGCTTCGGAGTGGGAAATAACTTGTGGTTTTGTACAGCAGCCATTTTCTGTGGCACACGGTCAGCACCACATCCTCTTCTAAGAAGGCAGCCGATTTCAGTCCTCGGCATTCCTGGGGCAGTGACAGCCCTTGGAGGAACAGAGCCGGTGACCACCCCTCAGTTTCCCCTGCTGCTCCAAAATGCCTCCAAAAATGACTCTTTACATGCTTGTTTTTCAAAGAACAGGAACAAGCTTATTTCACAACACCTTTTGCTATACTGTACTTACATTTCTTTCTCTCGCTGCCTTCAAGGAAGAAAACACATGAATCGAGCCTTTGTTCAGATTGGCAGCCTACACGGCTTAACCCACGCTGCCCCAGAGATGAACATCAGCACAGCCTTCCCCCACAGCGTCTCTCGGGGACTCACCACACTTTGTCACCCCTGCAGCCACACACAGCTTGCGATCCCATCATTATCTGACAACACATGCCTGTGTCGGTTTCCAGGCTCAAAAAGATACTTTAACAAACCCAGATCTTAAAATTGAGGTGCCTGTGTCCTCCCTGGTACTGAAAGTTACTAAATACTTTATACATTACTGGTGCCTTGCTTATGCCTTTCTGCTTATAGTGCTGGTGTGCTGGTTGGTGAGGAGAACTGCTGCTGTGGGCAGCAGCCTGGCAGCAGTACCACTGGCACACATAGCAATATGAGAAAACTTCAGAGTTTCAGGCAGACAAATTTCAATTTTTCCACCAAGATATTTAAATCTCTGTGTTTGTCCAAACCGATCATAGCTGCCCAGGTATTTTGCAGGATATTTGAACCAAGCAAATATCAACATATGTCTAATTATTAATTAGAATGATTAGTCTTGAATGTTGTTAAATAGCAACAGAGGAATGCCACAAGAATGTTTAACATTCTTAACAACTGTTTAACAGCTGAGTCATTGCACATCACTGTCAAAGGATGCCAGCCAACCCAGGTTTGTAGCAATGTACAAGAGGGTGTAGGACCAGGTTAAATTATCATTGGTACAACTTAGAGAGAAAAATAAACACTAGACATTATAAGTTCACACTTAAGAAAATGAGCTGATGAACCACAGAAAGAACAAAACTGGGGAACTATCAACATCAGAAACTTGGCAGTTTCATTAGATACTGCCACTGAGATTATTAGACAACAGTTTGTACTTTGGATACCAACAGTGTTATTTTAAAAAATGATTAAAACCTTTCACAGAAAAATGCATCTTATTTGGAATTATGAAATAAGCTTACAAGAATGCCATTTTTAAGAGTATCATACTCTTATTCTAAGTTTTCTTTGGTCTTTCATTATTTTGCTACACGGTATGTGTTTTCACACTGTGCTAAGAAGCAAAGTGATTACACACCGTACCCTGCATTTCAGTCACTGCAAATTTGAATCCCCATCCACCTCACTGTGTATGTTCCATACTTTGAGCTGCTTATCCTGGCTGAGGCTGCTTGCTGACAAGTGTACCTGGAGTACCACCCTGAGCTGGCAGGTGCTGCTGCTGCTGCTGGGGTGAATGACAGAGTGGGTGACACCAGCTGACTCCAAGGAGCACAACAGCTCACCCATGGGTACCAGCCCACTTCTGGCTGCAGAGCTGCTGGGCAAGCTGACAAAACCCCACAGAAGACCCCCTAACAGCTGCCAAGCTTTTGCCAGGGCTTAAATTGTATTATTTGTTAATCAAGAATAAATTCCATGAGGCTAGGGAAAAACCTGGCATAGCAGATGATCTGCAAGCCTAATCAAAGGATTTCTGTGGTCTCAAGCTTGAAGCTGAGCTGCAGCATTAGGACACACTGCAGAAAATGAATGTACATAAGATGCATAAAATGAAGAATGCAGCTGTTGACAGCCAGACACCGAAACAATTTGTTTAAAAAGAAAACAACTCAAAGAAAATATACTAGCAACTTCACTGCTTTAACAGAAGCAGATGTAAAATGTCATAAAGTGATCATCAGAGTGAATTGCCTGAATGCATAGTGATGTTGTGCAAGACGGATCAGTTTAGAAATGTACAGCTCGTGATGAAATATTTGCTTGTTCCAAGCCATAAGAATACAGAACATTGAGTTTTGTGTTCTGAGGGCGTGGGGCTGTTTGGTGGAGCCAAGGTTCTGCCGTCCAGAGGGCACCCTGTGCTCCAGCAGGCAGCACCTTCTGATAACGTTGCCTTTCCTCCTACCTGGGGAGACAGACCCTGGGAAGCTAAAGTAATGACCCAAACTGAGCACATCTCCCATGGTGCCAAATTTCAGGCTTGCGCCGTACCGTGGTTCTGCCAGAGACTGTGACAAGGATGATGCTAACACCAAGTAGGTGTCACGCATTTGATTTCTAAAGCCTGCCAAAGAAGAGCAGTATGTTTCTGCATGTGTGCCTGTGTGCACCAGACTCTGACTTTGAAAGGAAGCTGTTTGTTTGGGAGAACAGATTCTCTGATTTTTTTTTTTTTNTAAGAGCTCTATGGCAGTTTGCCTGATTCCAGAGCAGGGTTATTTTGCAATTATTGTTGTCTGCTTTGTCTTAATCCTCTTTTTCCGTGAGACGCACTGCAGCAGGACAACCCCATGGTGTACTCTCTCGCTCCTGCTTCCAGGAAACAAACCGATGGCTGCAGAGAGGCAGGGGAGGCACCGGGGGAATTGAATGGCAGGAAGGACTGTGGGGTGGTTTCTGTCTGCCAATGCACGTACCAGGGGTAGGAGCCATAGAAAGATGTATGGGAAAAACCAGCCCTCCTCAGCCAGCTTCCCTAACAACCTGTGTAGCTAGGGGTTTTCCTTCCAAACGTATGCACAAGGCACTATTGCCTGCCCCAAAGCAAGGAGGAGGGTTGTCAGATGCTGGCTCAAGTTATTTTTTTGCTTGGTTTTCAGAACAAAGTCTGACCCAGAGACCTTCCTTAATGTGACCATGGCATTCACTATCCCCAGCTGGAAGGAAGCAAGGTCCATGTGCCACGCGGCTTTGCACCCTGGTGGGTGTGCAGCCCTGCTTTCACCTGGACAGCCTTGCTTGCACTGTTGAGTTCTCTCCAGAAACCTGTGTTGCTCCCACAAGACAGCTATGGATGGGCATGTCTGCAAAGAGAGCTCCTGCTCCGCTGTGAAAAAGAGCCATGGATCAGCCTCTGACCAAGAAAATCAGCTGCAGGCAGATGCCTGCGTTGTGAGAGCTTCTCTGCAGTTATGAATATGAATTTCTTCTGAGAATCCCAACATTTTCTGGGAAAGATGGAAGAGCAAAGGGAGGGCCTGGGATGGAAAATACTCCTCCAATGTCTCCAAGCTGTAAACAAACTTTCAGCTTCTAAAACCAGGCTAAGAAGTAGATGTCACAGTCCCCTTACTCATCTTTGAATATGCACTCATTTATTGAAATGGAGAAACCTAAGACATTAAGGGTGTTTGGAAAATACGTGTAAGTAGTCTTACTCCATATAATTACATGTTCTAGTCCCTTTTTTCTAGGTCTTGAAGGAAATGAGTTAACCTCTGTATTTTGTCTTAACCCCTTATCTCAAGTATTCTAAGTTCTCAGGTTCATTCACACGGAAATGTAAAATCCTAACATTATATCAGTAAATGCATTTTTTGCTAATGAAACTGCAAATCAAAGATGCTCAGGTTTCATTTGTCTAAAATGAAAGTTTTTGTTAATATGTGCTTGCAGCCACACCATATGTGTGCATATTTACATACACATTCACTTAAAAGTGTTCAGGAAAAAGAGTGCCTATCATTGGATACACAATTTTAGAATTAGTCTAGTAAAATCAATATTTTTAATGGTAAGGAAATACTGAAGTTAAAGCCATGGTGGGAGGGAGGGAGGCAACAAAGGGTCTGATTTTTAATGTTCAGAGAGGAGCTAAAAGGAAAAGGAACAACACTGTGCTGAGATGCTAAAATCCAAAACTTGCCCCTGACATGGAAAATACACTAAGTGCCTTACAGGTTAGGCTTTTTGAAACACAAAAATCATCTCTTGTTTATTTTTAAAGTACATTGCAACTAGAAGCATCAGTAGATACTGAAGTGTGTCTGGTATGGCCATCAAGCATGAACTACTGAGTTTGCAATACCCTCCGGAGGCTCTGACTGCTTGATGGACTATTGTTACTGTTGCTAAGCAGCTGAAATGAATTGTAAGTGAAGTGGTCAGAGCATTATTTCAATAGCACACAGAAGAATTCGGATCAGCAGTATCACTTCTGTGTGCCTAGCGCACATTAAGAAAACCAAAGCAAATATAGCCATTAGCTCAATAAATGTATGGTGAACTGGGAATCCTCGTTAATTCATTCAGTAAGGGGGCACTCGCTAATTTGTTTGCCAGGAGCATTAGTAAATAAGATCCAGCTGAGTGTGACCTAAGCCATAGGACTTGTTCTCACTCAGCTTTGAAAAAAATATGAGCAATTAATAAGGCAAAGAACAGAGGTTCTCCTAGAAGGAATTGAGTATTTGAAAATAATTAATTTAAAAAAAGATAGAGTTGCTCATCTGGAGAAAGGACATTATGTTGTTTTTGTTTTGAGCACACACACTACTATCATTAGGGCTCAGTTTCTAGAAGAAGCAGAAAACCAGATGGTAATCCCCAGTCTCAATAAATGGGAGTCTTTCCGTGTGCTGTCATCCGCTCACCCTGTCTGCACAGTGTGAACTCAAGGACCGATGTGAGGGAACAGAAACAATTTCACTGACAGACAGACTTGTTGCTATATAAGGACAGACATTTGTGGATGGCATTCATTAAGGTCTACATGTTGTTAAACATTTGGTTACAAGAATGAGAAAAAAATTGAATGATCAGTTTCTTCAGATGAAAGGTATTTTGCCCTGTCAGGGTTAAAGAATTCCATGTTTATGTATGCTATGATGAAATTAAAACAATTTCATAATTTATTTAAAGAAAAAATGTTCAAAATTAATTTGTAATTAATTTAACAAATTGAAATATTTTTGCGATACATTCAAATGCCTTTTGACAGTTTTTTTTTAATATATGTTTACATGTCCTTTCCTCTCCTTTTGATAATAATGATGCTGTAGCAAAAGTTGTGTAAAAAGACACATTTGTACCCTATACAAAAGAGCAACAAGTTACAGAGGAAATTTACACTAAAGACTGAGAGACCTATTGAAAAAAATGTGAGAAGAAAGAAAATTAAATGTATTTAAAAGTTGACAAAGCAAGCTAATCACGATCAGATCCCAGAGCTATTAAAGGGATTTGAGATTTATATCGACCCTTCACTCTGGTCAATCAAATCCCTGCCTCTGCTCCAGGCAATACTCAATATTTCTGAACAACGAACCAATCCAAACAACAGTACAGACCCGGGCTGCATTTCAAAGAAGTGTTCAGATCTTGCTTAGATATATTTGAGGTATTGAAGAAGCATTTAGCATACTCTTGTGTGTCTCACACAAGGAGTTTCATTTTCCAGAGTCTAAATATTGACATTTATATTGTCTTGCTTAACTTATCTTAGGTGTTTGTCTGTATAGTCCCTGCACCTCCTGGGAAACAGATGGTGTTTTTTCCTCATATTACAATATATCCACTTGAGAAACACTCATTTGATGGCAAAGCAAATTTGCATAAAACAGCCAAAAGCATCAATACAACTAAATGTTTCTTGTTGACTCAAGAAAACTTTTTTTCCTTTTCAATTTAGGCTTTAAAAAACTTGATTTCTTGTTTCCTGAAAACTTGGGTGGGGGGGGGTAGTGTTGTTGAAAATCTAAAGTTTGCTGCCATAAATTTCAATTTTGCAGATCCAGCCTTTTTCTTCAAAGAACATTTCATACTGGTGCTATCAGGGATGGCCATGTCAGCACCTACATTTTAATACTGGTAAATGAGAAGCTGAATAATGCACTAACCACAACTAATTGGTACTGTTTGTGTAGACAGCATCCTGACAAAGGCTTTGACATTTAACAATTTCACCTGAGTCAGCTTTCTGTGAAAAACCCAACATTTGAATCAGTTTTCTAACCTGCTGGTGATTTTGAGGAGGCAGAGGGTTAAGGGGATTTAGTGTTGCTCCTTTTTGTATAATGTTCATGGATTTGAATTGTGCTTAATATAAAGCACAAGACTCAAATAGTGGAGCTTAATGTCACTCTGAGCAGTTAACTTTCTCCGAGAGGAAAAGATGGACTGGAGTTGTAATTCTGTTTTAAGCAATAGAGTATTTGATAATAAATCTTAATAAAATTAGAAAGGAATAATACTAAATTACCTTTACCTTGCTCTGGCTCCCACCTGGCTATAGCAGATAATTAGGGAATTGGTGATCATCTGGATTTGGGGTTGAGGTGTGTTATACAAAAAGAAATGAAGATGCTTTGAAGACTGAAAAGTGAACCCTGAAATCCATGGGAAGATTATTGTTTTTCTTTTCTTTCTGGTTCCTCAGGTACCTTTATTATTTTCATAAGTAAAGGGAATTTTAATTGTTTTAAGCTACATTTTAAACTTCCAAGCTATACTCGGTGCCAGAGAAGTGACGCTACGATGTGAGCTTTGTGGCACACTCCCAACTCTAGGTCTGGTGACTTGTGGCTCCTGCTTTCTTGCTCTCTAGCACATTGGCCAGGGTCCCACTGCCACTGGCCAGCTGGAAGGTGGTGACATTTACTGCTGCCCCACTGACAGGGAGGTGCATCCACCTGATCCACCTGTGGCCACATCTTGGGAATCCTGCCTGGCTCCCCCCTGCTCCAGCAACGGCAGCTTCCTCTTGCTTTTGGCCATGGTGTGTAGGCAGCCTTTATTTTTGGCTGCCAGTTGATGGTCCCTGAGTCACATTTTTGTCATCTGAGGAGCTGAATATGCCACATTGTGTTGCTGGGGCTGAGTAGACTTGACAGCTGATATTTATGTATTGACAGAGGTCTTTCCTAGTTATCACATCAATAGGTTTTCTAGCTGGGATGTTTTGAGTGGCATTAGCTTTGAAGGTCCTAAATGGTATAGCAGTTGTCTATGTTAGAGGTTAACACTTTGCATACCAGCTTCCAAAAGAAGTGCTATAGTTACAGCTCTTTGGGTTTACAGGGGCCTCTGATGGTCTGCGGACCTTGGAAGATTCTTCCCATGGCCAGAAGTGGGCTGGAAGCAGTTGGTACTTTAGCAGTCTTTGAGGAGACAGCCGTAATTTGAGCTGCTGGGTGCGTGACCTGACGGGAAGGCGGCGGGTGCCCACAGCTCTGGGTCGGCACTGACTTCTATTTTGAGTCCAAAGACAGGAAATAAATGGCAATGAAGGGAATCAAGCTTTCTACTGTCCCAGAAACAGTTTTAAAACTAGAACCAGTGCTTAATACTTAGCTGTAAAGCAATCCTTCTTTCTTTTTTAAACCATCAAATGCCTGCAGATGGGCAGGCTGGAATCCCACCTGTGGGAGCTTCAGCACTCTGCAGAAAGTAATGCAACTTTGTAAGGCCAGGGAAAAGAGCACAGGCAAGAAGTTCATTCTGTGAGTCACTGATTAGGGGGAAAGCCTTGGCTGCATTTCTGCAGCCTCAGGGGATGTTGCCCACCTTACTATGGTTTGGCTTTCCAGATGAGTACTTGAACAGAACTGCAGCCTCAGCCTTGCCCTCAGGCTCATTTCCTCCTCTGGTTTCTAATTCAGAACGAAAACAAACTCTCGGTTTCAACCTTCCTTAAATGCTCCTGTCCCCCCTTTCCATATGGCATCTGTGAGCTAATCCCACAGAAACCTAGTCCTCCAGAAAAAAACTGTCACCCTGTCCTCCACACTGATGTAGCAGCCGGCTCTTAACATACCTCTTAAAAGCTTTTCCTTCAAGCACTTTTCACTTAGAGAGAAAATCTTTATACCCCACTGGAATATGATGATTTCTAAGGAAAAATATATTACAGCCACTATTTGTTATGTGACTGTGTTAGAAGCCTTGCTGGGCAAAGTTTTGTGCAAGAAAACTACTTGGACAGCCTCAACCCAAGAGTTAATATAGCAATGGGAAGGCTTGGCCCAAGCAGAGAAAGCAGACACTGATGTATGAGAAAACTACATGACTGTCGGCAGCCCTTCCACAACCATCTTTTGATTCTATATTAATTATCCATTGCTTCCTACTGTCAGAACAGCCTACAACTACCAATACTAAACTGGAGCATTTCCTATGAACCCTTACTTAGACCTGCAGGAACCAAAAACTATTATTTCCTGTAAGAGTTATAAATCTCATCCAGTGAAAAAAGCTACATTTATCACACTCTTCTCCCTCTGTGTAAGGATATAGCACGTCTATTTGTGGGGTGAGTAAATAAGTATTCAGTTTAAGCCACACGGGGCTTTCTGGAGGTCTAGACATCAGCCTATCTACTTGGCAGACACCAAAGCCTCTTCCAGTAAATACACTGCAGCCAGCTGGTGCTGTCTGTGGCCAGTAGGAATTCCCCAGTACTGGTCAAAGTCCATCATCTCCATTTCCTCCTGCAACTCAATGGACAGTAGTCACTGTTTCCCTTTATCACATGATAATTGAATTGAAATATAAGAGTAAATTTAGAACAGTGTTCTGGGGTGCTTTTCCCTGAGACTTGACCACCTCAAGGGGCAGGGCACTTTAATGGTGTGGCACCCCTGACGTGAAAGCTTGCTGGAGAGCTGAGGAAGATGCACAGCAAACAGCAAGAAAAGACATTACTTTCAGTTCACCAGCACTTGTTAGCAAACAAGCCTACAAGCATTCAAAAATACAAAATGCTCTAAGCAATAGTATTTTTTGAAATTAAAGTGTAGTCATCTGCCTCCCAACCTTCAAAAAACGTAAAATAAAGTGACTGGATTTTGAGTTACAAAGTTTAACAGAGCAGGAAGGAAATGAGCTGTTTACCTGCATGTGATTTAACTAACAGTGTTTGCTCTGTTACAAGCCTGTTGATGCAGGGTGTCTTTGTTAAACTGGGAATCGGATATGCGGTTTCCACAAAAAGTAGAGCAGCAGACTCCCCTGTTTGCATGCAGCCAGAGACAGGAAGTAGTTCATTTGAAACCCTTAGGGGTGTTCCGGATTGTAGAGCAAATATTTGTACCCAGTATGGCAAGAGTCCATATCAGACGCCCCCACACATGTGCACCTCCATCCTGAATCAGAAACTAAATGGGACCCTCAGATCATTATGCAGAGGTGAAATTCATACCCCAGTCTTATCAGTGGAATTAATTCAGCCAGGTTTCACTAACCAAACAGACAGGAACACTTCAGGGTTAAGTAATACAAGATTTGATAAACCCGCAATGGAAAGCACCTACATACCAGCAAATCCCACCTAGCAGTACTGGTGGTTTGAGGGAGCCAGAACAGGTTTGCATTTGATATGCTGACTATTGTAGACAGAGAGTTAAAAGAAAAATCTTAGCACTAACTGGACATGTCACCCCTTCCAGTGCATCCTTTACTTCCTGGTTTTGTCAAAAGCCCTGTGCTTATCCATGGCTAACTAGATCCACATCCACTAGATTCATGAAGCTCCTGATGAGCTCACTAGTTTGCTTATGAAAAACTTTCAGTTTCTGATAAGATCCCCCGGTTCCCCACAAAAGAATAAGAAGGTGAAAATAAACAAAATGCTGTAGGTCATTCCAGGGGTTAATTTACTTATGGGATTTCCTATGGACGCAATCTGCAAGGTGGGATGGCAGAATAATCCCTGTCCACCCCAGTTGGAGCAAACACCTCTGGGCACTTCTCACTTCCACCCCCTTCAATCTGCAGGGTGGGAAGGGGGTGGTCGTGCCAGTGGCTGCCCCTCACGAAGCCCCTTTGCCTCACCGGTCACTGCTGCAAGCACTGGCTCTGCAGCCCCAGGGGGACACTGCCGCACACCATCATGCAGCTCACCGCCGACTTCCTCACTGCTCATGTCATGGCACCATGGTGACCTGACTTCAGCAGCTGTCATATCCCTGGTTCTCCTGACCTAAACCCAGGGAAGCTCTGCGCCAGGGCAGGGAGTCACCCCGTGGGGACAGGGCGAGGACACCCAAGGTATGGGGTCACCAGTGGGACGGGCAGACTTGTCATGGAAGAATAGGGTGAGAAGTGCTGACAGCGACTTGATCAGGAAACAAAGCAAACCGGATATCCAATGTTGATTACAGGGCTCCCATTGGTTTCCCACATCCCCCACAGAGGGTTTTCCTGCTAACAGAGGCTGCAGAACTCCTCCTCATGGTGGTTCTCCATGGACAGCTGAGATGGGGCCATCAACTCTCAGGCATTTCCAACATTGTGACCCCAAACTCAGCTCTGGGCAAGGGCAGGAGACAGCATCCCCGCGAGAGGAGATCATCCAAAGCACCCTCAGTGCCCTGCACCCTCAGCCCCTTTATGGACCTGCTGAAGCTCTCCTCATCCTAAATGGGCCACAGGGGCTCACAGAGGACATCTGAGAGAAATGGCTGGCACCAGGGTGGAGCTCAAGGGAGCTGCTTCCAGCTGGTCCATGGACAAGACCAATTCTCATGCAAGCATGGGAGAGCGTGCTCTTCCCTCACCAAGAGCAAAACTGAGCAACAGCTGCCTGAAATAGCACCACCGCTCCGCTCTCTCCCAGCCCCAGTTTAACATCCAAACTTGCTGGTGCTGCCCTCAGCACCGGAGGGCCAGGCACACAGCAAGCTTCTGTATACCTGTGTGGCAACACATGGTAGAAATCCACTACGACATTCTGGTGTGAATCCAAGGAACCTTTTACATGCCTCCTCCAATTTTGGGAGGTTGTGTAATCCCCTTAAAGCGAGACCCAGCCCAGCCTGCAGTCCGGGAGGGCACAAACAGCTCAAAATAACAACTTAGCTCTTTCTAGAGGAGCAGGAAATTACTGTTGTTTTGATTTGTGGTATTACTGGAGTTCAGTATAGCCTGTGGCAGCTATCCGTTCTCTTAGAGGTGTTATGTGAAGACGGGTCCCTTCTCTAGCTGTCCAGTATGTTGCCTACTCCAGCTTTAGCAACAGTCAAGGCGAACTGAGGAAGACCAATAAATCACTTGCTTCTTTGTTATCCAGGAATTTGTTTTCCTGTGTGAATTGGAGCCCTTCTGACTCTTAGTGCAAGATAACCAAATGGGACCAGCAGAGAAATTAGGGAACATGATGTAACCCTCCTTTAGGATATGATCTAAAAGCCTTTTCTTGCCACAAAACTCAAAGCAGCCAAACCACAGGACAAAAACAGCTCAGAGCCCATTGTCTACTTTTCCTACACTGACAAGATGCTGATGATCTTCTCTCTGTGGAAAAACAACTCCAACGAGTCACTCCTCAAACATGCTTTTTTATACTCAATTTTCTCTGTTTTCTGTATTCATTTCCCCAAGCAAGTCCTAAATAACATCTAGTTATGTACCATATTGTACATGGAAGCAATTAGTTTTATAAATTAATCATAATGCACATTTAAATCTACATCACACTTGCATCCAAATCATCATCACTTTGTCATGGTTATATTATTTATTACGACTTAACTGCCACCAGTCTGTTTAGGAGGAAAACAACTCTCCTAGAGGACCCAGCCACTCCATAAGTTACCATCCTTGTAGTTTCACTCTTGCAACTGAAACAGAACTGCAGTGTAGCTGAAAGTCAGCTATGAGGTAGTTACATGCAACATAGAGTTCAAAAAAAAAAAAACAAAAAAACAACAAAAAAAATAAGGTTCAAGTGTCATTTTCAGACAAGCTATCATTACCTGACAGTGTCCTTATTGGGGCGAACATGTATATGCCAAGATATAGGCAGGATAAATCTGGTTCTTCTCAAAGATGACAAAAATGGAAGGATTTTTTTCAATCATCTGCACAGCTGTCCAAAAGTCTGTTTGAAATCCCAGGTCTGGGTGGAGGGCAAATGTAGGCTTTTGCCAACAAGAGCTTGAGCTACAAACATCCAGTGGTAGCCAGTGCTGGATGGGCAGTACTGATGAGAGTAACTGGCATTTCTGGCTAAGTAGCTTCCTAGGGACCAGAAAAAGCCACGGATAAGAAAATGCTTAAACCAAAGTAACAAACATCTGCTATCAGCACTCTGGCAGCCAACAACTCAACAGGTGCCTTGTTCTTATTCCTCCCCCAGGTAGCTCTAAACACATCCTTGCCAGGTGTTTCCACATTGGTTTACTTTAAAGCATCAACAGACAGGCTGATTTGGCAGCTTTCACCGCTGCTTTTTGCTGGTTTACTGGTTTACAAAAGGTCTGAGGAAATACGATCATGCAGTACGAAGCACAGCCTGTGCTGAGCTCTTCCCTGAGCTCTAGAGATCCCTGAGAGATTTGATGCAGGTCCATCCCATGCCCTTGTACCTTTTCCATACATTGTCCCATGAGTTCCACAGATCCTCCAGTCAAAATTCTGCTCACAGATGGCTGGCACACGGGATGGACTTGTCCCATGGAACAGGAGCCGCTCATCCACCCCTGCCCTAAGCTTGTCTTTTTCATGTGCTCTTCTGTGTACAGAAAAACGTATCAGAGGTTTAGCATACGCATATACCATGCACAAGCACTTCTTGTTTTTATGGTCTGCTGCCTTTGCCACCCAAATCACATTCAGATCCAAATAATATGGAGGATGGAACAAAAAGAACCAGTGTAGCCATATGACCTGTCCCCCAGTATGTGATGAAACACATGCACGCAGCACACACAGGAGCATTGCCTTGTTCTTCCCAGCAAATCTCTGTGTACCTGACTGAACCAGAGCCAGCGATGTTTGAAATCAGATGAGGCAAAGGACCTGAGCTAAGATCCTTTTTTCTTGCCTCCAAACGTTCCCCTTTCTCTCATCGGGACAAAGACTTTCACCTGAAATCAGACTGGATGGTGGTTCCCAGCATGCCAAGGGAAGGCAGGTATGACAAGTGCCCACAGCTAATCTTTGTTCAGTATTGCCTTTGCAAGGCTCCCTTAGCAGAGAAATAGTGCTTGCAAGCAAGCTAGAACAGCCAGATGAATGGGATTGATGACTTGATCCTTAGCTGGCCCTCAAAAAGAATTTTCTTTTCTTCTTCTTTGTCCATATCAGTGTCAGGAAGGCCAAGATAACCAGTGTGTGTCAGATGATTTTCCCCAGTCATGCTTTTCCCTGGCCTCCATTCTAAGAAAAGTGCCTAAGACCCTCTTTCCTGCAACACCAGCAGAAGAACCAAGAGCATTTTGAGCTGGAACTAAGAGAAATCCATGCACCATCACAAACAGAAATATTCCCACTGCATTTCAGATATTTTTAAAAGAAACTTTGCTAGTATAACAGGAGATATTTCAGAGATACAAGATTGTCTTGAAGAGAGCAAAGAGAACCAAAACAAGAAAACTAAATTTCTGATATATAGTAAATAGCTGCTAAATAGCTGCTATTCACACCTCATATATGGATAGACAATAGATCCCAAGCCAAACAGTGCTCTCTCTCTCTTCCTCTGCAGCCTTGATCTCTAATTCCTGACAGAGTGAGCACTCTAAGTTTTGGTCTCAGGCATCAATTCTTCTGATAAAACACTGGCCAGTATGCAGACCACATTTTCTACAAATTCAGTTTATCTATTCTCAGAGAAGAACTGAAGTAGTCACTTGTTTAGATGCATTGAAAAGTTTTCAGTTCCTCTCTCTATCAGAGGGGTAAAATTCATTTAACCAACTATATCCATCCCCTCTCTGACCATTAAATCGAACATGACTACTACTTTCTGATGGTCTGTTCAGTCACTGCAATGTTTACCACAAGGAAATGCTACACCTACAAGACAAAGAGCTCATTCCACCAGAGTTTTGACTAGATGTTTTTGCTGAATTGGTGGGAAATGCTAATGCCAACTGGCACCACTGGTTTTGGGTTTTTTGTTTGTTTGTTTGTTTGTTTGTTGCAAGAACATTCAGTTTTGGTGCTGTTTTTCCTTGGAAAACCTCAGACTCAGATTGACATCTCTGGTTACTGTACTCAAGCCCAAGTGACCCTATCCCATGCTCCATTTGTGAAATGATAAGGGCAGACACCCAAAACAGGGAGACTCAGGTTCAGTTCAAGTTTAGGATTAAGTGTAGGTCTCCCATATCCTGGGGAAGCAGTCCACCCACTCCTCTGGATGTGGTCGATCCACCTCTCAGATTTCATGTGAAAATAAAAGTCTGGCCTTCTCCATTTTGAATGGGAACTTTGCAGTATTGAGAAACCAAACAGTAAAGAAAACATTTCCCTTTGTTTTTTTCCCAGCAGGGAGGTTATGTACAACCTAAACTAATAATGCCTGGGGTTGTTGTTTTTTCCTAAAAAAAAGGTCATAGGAAGGAATGTTTTTAAAATGCCTTATGCAAAACCAGAGTTACAAGATTTGTGTGTACCCCAACTCTAAAACCCAGGTTTATAAAAGCCATCTCTATAATAAAAAATCTTTTAAGTTGCTGAGGTTTCCTAATCAAAACATAAATTTCATATAAATCCTAGGTCTAATTCCACAGGGACCCAACCTTTTTGCTATCCCCCCTTCCCATTTGTGGATTGGGCTATTTCTCCATCATAAATCAGAAAAGGGGAGCAGTCCGCTCACAAGGAACGCTCCTTTGCACACAACAGTTCAGACCTCTGAGGTTCAAAATCCTCCGTAGCCTGCAGACGCCATAATCCTCCATTGTCTGCTGAAATAGGTCCTTGACTTCCCTCTATTTGCTGTCAGCGTGGCTCACTTCTACCAGCTGAAAAAAAGTTAGCACAACAGAGTCCAACATGTTACATCTCTTTCGGCTACCCTTCCCTAACACCCCCAGAGGACCTAGCCACCACCCACTGTGGGTGCAATCGCAGGCTGGGATTTTTTGGAGCCTTCTCGCACTTATTCACAATCCTTCCCTCACTCTCACTCCTGTCCCAATGTGCTCTAAACTCCTACTCCAAGGGCTTGTCTGTAATACAAAGGAGCTATTGCTCTCTGTGGAGCACATTTATTCTGCCCAGAGAGCATCTACAGTCCTGCGCAAGCTGAAGCAAAGCTGTGCAAAGACACTGGGGGTTTCAGATAGGTGCCCAGCTGGAAAAGAGAAGGTGAAATTGTTCTTCAATACCAAGTGCACACTTATCTTGCATGTGCACTAACTCCCCTGTATAGAGGAGCCCTAATGTTACTGTAGTGAGTCATCAAAGCAGCTTTATTTATAATCACACTGCCTGGTGTTTCAAAAATACACAAGACCTAAATCTCATTATAGCAATACTAAATGAGTTGATGATCCCCCTAAAGCACATGCTTTGACTTGAAATTCTAGATCGTGACTGAGTTTTAAAGGAGAAACAGTCCTGTGAAGAGGGAGTGCTGAGGCTCAACCTCCAGGCCATCAGCTGTCTTCTAGGTCAAACCAAAAGCACTGTGGATAAAGCAACATTTCTGTGCACTGGCCTTTTAGATGTACAATGCCATGGTGTGTCATGTATGCTGTGGACAGCCTTAACGAAACCTATGTCCCCTGGGAATATTTTCTGCACAGCCGTGACTTGTCCCTTTTGTCACTGTACATTTTAAAGTGACACATTTGCAGGCTGAAAACTAGCAAGACCAGCACCTGGACTTGAGCATGTATTTTAGATTTGCTCAACACAAGCCACTGCAGACTATTACTTTTCCCAAAGGAGTGAACAGATGTGAAAAGTTATATGCCTCATATCCTATTTCAGGCAGGGCTGAATGGTCCCAGTCTGAAGGAAGTATATGACGTGTGTCAGCAGCATCTCATTGCATTGCCTGTTTAAAACAAGTTTAAACAAGATTAGCAGACTCAAGAGACTTCTTTGAAACAGTTTCCCAGTCATGAGATATAAACTATCCTTCAGGATATCTCAGAAAAAAAGCATCTTTTTGTTTTACACAAACTCTTCTCCCTTGCTAACACAAGCTATGAGTAGAGACCTTTCATGTATGTTATAGTGATGCACCTCAGCAAGATGCATCACAAAATGCTTTCAGCAAAACTTTTCCTTCCTTGCTTGGATACATGATTATCAACATATCTAACAACATCCTAACATAGTTCCATCTGAAGGACAGCTCTTGAAGCAGAATCCCTGTATCACCTCTCCTTACCTCTGCCAGGCCATATTGGTCTTTTTTGCCAATACGCTATAAAAAAAAAAAAANGAGGCACAAACAGTTCACACAGTACCTGTTGAGACCCTAATAAACCATTAAAACTCTCCTTTTCCTGACTTTACCTAGATGCCTCGGGCAGGACCATTGCAATTCAACCTATTGGGAGGGAAATCAGAGAAGGAAAAGGCCACTAAAACCTGTCAGATAATCAACATCTGCCTTTTCAGGGAATCATAGAATCATTTAGGTTGGACCTTCCAATCATTTGGTTAGGACCTTCTAGATCATCAAGTCCAACCATCAGCCTGACCTACCCATCACTAAACCACATCCCATCACTAAACCATATTACTTAGTGCCACTTGCACATGTCTCTTAAATACCTCCAGGGATGGGGACTCCACCACTTCTCTGGGCAGGCCATTTCAATGCTTGACCACCCTCTCTGTGAAGAAATTCTTCCTAATGTCCAATCTAATCCTCTGGCACAACTTGAGACCATTTCCTCATGTCCTGTCACTTGTCACCTGAGAAAAGAGACTGACACCTCCTTACTGCAGCTTCCTTTCAGGTAGCTGTAGGGAGCGATGGGGTCTCCCCTAAGCCTCCTCTTCTCCAGACTAAACAGCCCCGGTTCCCTCAGCCACTCCTCACAACTCCTGTTTTCTGGTCCCTTCACCAGCTTTGTTGCTCTTCTCTGCAAACACTCCAGCACCTCAATGTCCTTCTTGTGGTGAGGGGCCCAAAGCTGAACACTGTATCTGAACTGTGATCTCTCCAGAGCCAAGTACAGGGGGACAATCACTTCATAGCCCTGCTGGCCACACTATTTCTGGTGCAGGCCAGGATGCCACTGGCCTTCCTGGCCACCTGGGCACACTGCTGGCTCAAGTTCATTTTTTACTCCAACCAGAGCATCCACTTCCTTCCCGTTTCTCTTATTTCCCCTGACTGCTAAAGACTCTACCTGTCCCTATTCCAACAACATTGCACTAGTTTCCCCTAGCTGACATCTCCACTCTTCCAGTCACACTTTTTCTCCTGCTCCAGACTAAAGCATCCACAGATCTGGATGTCAGCCTTCTTCCCTGAGCTTCCCAGGTCACTCTCAGGCTATGTGGCAGACCGAAAGTGCATTTTCCCCAGGCTATAAGGCTATGCATGCCTGAATGGGACACGGTTTCACACAGTCACCAGTATCAGCCTTGACTGAAGAATATACAAAGCCACCCTAGAAGCACCATTACGGTAAGGTTTTCCAATCTTCATCAGATTTGCTTGAACACCCGTGTAACTTTGCATCAGCAGAAAGTGGGAAACTGCCCTGCAGTCTCCAGGCCACTGGGATTTCTCCTCAGAGTGCTCTCCTTGCAGTGTGCCTGCAACAGCTGGCCAGCCCTGTCAAACCCACCTCCCAGCCTACCTGTGCACAGTCTGCATCAGCAAATAAATGAGTCATCCTGAAGCAGGAGAGGACTCGATGACAGACATTGTCTTCCACAGACAGGGAAATAATGAACACAACATCCCATACCTTCCTTTGTCCTGTTTCTTACAGCCACTGGTTGCAGTGTTTGAACTTCTACAGATTTTTTATCTCAGTTTGAGCATTCAGATTTCTCTGGACAATTTCTTGAAAGAGAAGACAAACACACCAGGAATGAGAGAGGAGACCTTTGCCATCTGGGAATGCTGCCCAGGAGAGCAGATGTCGTTGTGCAACACAACAGGATTAGCCTTGCACATGCTCTCCTGCACCGAGCCCCTCCTCTGCTCCCTGCCATTTCTGCTCCAGGCATTTCACTGTCATTCAGAAGACATCTGCACAGGGGTTTCACATTGTAGCAGCTAACTGAGGAGCTGATTACCATCACCACCCAATTTCACCTTTTCTTCCCTTCATGTAGACTATGCCTCCAAAACTGCCAAGACCTGAGGGTTGCTAACCTGGCTTCCAACCAGAACTGGGTCATCTTGTGGTGTTGAAAGAAAGGTTCCTCTCCTCTCTGACCTTGTGCAATAGTACAGGGTAAACACTCACAAGTACTTAAGTGTTGCCTGTGAATGTTTTGAAAGGCTTGTAGACATCTTTTTGATTGTGCCTCACTCGACGTGGTTAAAGCCTGGCAATACCCACCAAGCTCTTCATTCCTTTTTTTTATCGTGATCTTGACAACAAAAAGGTGTCTCCGAACTACGCAGTCCTCCCCTGGGGATCTAGGCTATGCTTAACCCATGCTGCATCATTTATTCTTTCCTATTCCCTCTTTCCTCCACCAAGGCAGTGGCCACAGCAGTTTGTGTATTGTTGTTTTTTTTCTATTTGGAAAAGCCCTGACTATACTTACGTCTTTATTTCAGCCCCTGATTTCCCGATTGTAAATACATAAAAAGCTTCCCACATTTACAACCTTAATACAGTATGGTGTAACATCAAGGAGACAGAGACATTACTCTAAAATGGCCCTCTGTTTAGACCAGAGCCACCCCCAGTTTCAATTAGTCTGCAAAAAAAAAACACTTCAATTTTCTCTATTTTATGTTTCACTTCTTTTCCCTTCTTCTTGCACTAAGAGCAGCTGCTTGTACTCCATGAATGTGTCCTCATAGCTCTTGCATCCAAGCATAAAAGCACTATAATGACATTTTGGAAAAGAAGCTGCATGACAGTTAGCCTCCCTGTAAGTATGTCAAGAGTTAAGCACACAGATTTTTACCTTTGAAATCTCTCTCAAATTTCTGTGAACCAACCTGAAATTCAAACGGGCCTTCCTGATGAGTTTGAAACCACTGCTCCACATCTGCAGAAGTTATAGAGGCAGCACCCTGCTCTGGATGCTACAAAGGAAGGGGATATGTTAGCAATGGGTTTTGGGCCACGGTGGTGTGGCACACTTAGTAGAGCTGGATTTCACATCTGTGCAAGTCATGGGGAAGAGCAAGTGATGTAAACGTGTCAGATCATGGACTTGTCTCTGTGCCCCAGCAGGGTCTCTCTGCTGTCTTTACCTTTATCGGAGGGGCTCTCTCCTGCCCCTCTCCCCTCTGCATTCCCCCCCATCCAGGGACTGCTGGAGGCTGCAGTGCACTCTGATTACCTGTGCACATCACCTCCCTGCACCTCCCTTGTGCGGTGCCACCCACCTCACTCTCGGCAGCTCCTCACCTTCCTCTGCCCTGGGGTGAGGGAATAGCAGCTCCCTGGAAGGAGGAGGTGCGATTCCAGGCTCCCGAGTTATTTCCGAGAAAGCTTATGGAAGGGGATGGCTCCCAGGGGCCCTGATGGGAAAAGCAGGTGGTTTTCACTTGCTTCTTTTGGCAGAAGTATGCAGAAAGCAGGCCCTTTTCACATACTCAGGACTTTCGAATTCAATTTTTCAACAAATCCCACAGCCACCTGTAAAGGCAGCTGGTTTTCAGAGCTGGGTTTCTGAGAAGCATTGAGGAAAATCAGAATAACTGACAGAAATGTGTGAAATGATCAAGAAAGCACTGGGAGAATATCTGAGCTGCATTCATTAAATAAAGCTGGCATGTGATGAGTTCAAAGCAAGGAAAAGGAGTTCCTCCTTCAAACGACATTCAGTTCAGCTGTGGGAATACTTGCCACAAGTTGTTGCAGATGCTGAAGGTTTATACAGGTTTAAAAAGTGGTGGAATAATTACAGAAAGAAGAACGCATCCAGGCTTATTACACATAGATAGCAATTCTTGAGGCAGGAGATCCCCAAGACAAAAAATGCTGGAGGCAGGGGGAGCATTTGGGGGAAGCATGGCTACATGCCTGCCTTGAACTCACATTTTTTTGTGGGCATCTGTCACCCAGAGATGCGCATGGGCTCCGAGGCTAGATGTAGCTCCTGTCCTGATGTACTACAGCCTTTCCTACACTGTGGGGGAAGGAGCCAGGAGGAAGGGAGCAACTTGCAGTGGTGGGCACGCTGCAAGGCTTCCACCCACTCCCTCTGCTTAGGCTGGGGCCGTGTTCTTGCACCAACATCTACATGCATCCTTCAGCTTGCTTGGTCCAAGGATCCCCTTCTTCCCCTCCTCCCCTTCATGCTGACGTATCAGTGACTGCTAATGATCCATAAAATACTTCCCACTGCTCCTGTGCCCCTGCTTGCAAGTCTTCTCCTAGGACATATTGCGCTGCAGCACCAGTCCCATCTCATCCGCACCAGACATCAAGCAGCCACTTCATCTTTGAAGGTGATCTCATACTGCTGAGAACCTGCTTGAAACTGGAGAGTGACTTTCTGGTTGGCCTGAAATGCCTTCTCCATCTGGGCAGAGATTATGGCGGCAGCACAGTGGTTGGGAGACTAGAAAAGAGAAGGAAAATATCCATCAGAGGACAGTTGTGTGTTAAAGAGCCCACAGAGCAGCATTTAATTTGCTAACCAGGGTTAATTGCCTAAGGCCTGGAGTTCCGCAGTGCAGAGGCCCACCCCAGCCCTAACCCCACCGCCCACCAGAAGCTGTTTGCTGGACTCTCCCCCTAATTGTTCCCAGCTACTGCTCCCTCCCCATCACAGCACGCGTGGACCAGGCCTGATGGCATGGCATATCAACAGTGACCCGTCCATCTGTGCATGCTATGGGGCTCACCACCCCCTCCTCAGCCCTTCCATGTAGGGCTGGAGAACATTGCCACAGCTTTCAAAATGGTTGTGTCTTTCTATTGTTCTTTGTCAGCGCATGGGATAGCTTTCTGGCACTCTTCTTCAGTGAGTTATTAGCATCTCCAAAAGAAAAGAGCACTCCCCTCACAGATGCGCACACAGCAAAAAAAGTTGTTTAGATGAAAGCACTTTTGAAAGGTTCTGGTTCAGCCAAGAAAATAAACAGTGTTCAGACCTAGACCTCACAGGGTCCTAAGGGATATAAGTAAAATCATGAGAGGTGCTGAGTAAGTCAAAATGCACGTGAGCTATGGGAAGGCACTACGATACCTGAGACGAGCTTGCAAAGAGCAAGAGAAAGAAGCGGCAGCCCCCGAGGGGAAGTTGGCACGTGGCATTGGCCAGGGGGAGAGGTGCTTACCACCTCTCCATATTCCTGCCACTGGTTCAAGTTGTCCAGCCAGTACCAGCAGTTTCTCATGCTGACCATGGGCAAGCACCAATGTGTGCTCCCAGTGCTGCTATTGCAACACCTTCCCACCGCCGGTCCGGGAGGATTATCAGCTAGGGGCCACCTCCAGCTCTGCCACCCCTCCCCTCAAGAGGCCCAGAAAGTGGAGTTGTACTTCACAGTGCTGATGACAAAGGAGGGGAGAGACAGCCACCAGCACAAGATGTGTGGCTGGATGCCTGAGACACATCACCTCAGGACAGGTGGAGTGGCCCCGATAGGGTGCAACACAGCCTGGCCCCCCACGACACCCTGCCCACCACTGCACAGCACCCCAGTGCAGTCACAGCACCGTGCCCAGGGCCTGTGGTGGCCAACAAGATCTCTCGGGGCTGGAAGCCAGGCCAGACCTGGTGCCCCTACCTCACAGACCAATCCCTAGATTGGGCCAATCCCCCAAAATTACTAACACTGGGCAGGAAGGATGGACCTGGGG
Source organism: Anseranas semipalmata (assembly GCA_013399115.1). Lineage (NCBI taxonomy): Eukaryota > Metazoa > Chordata > Aves > Anseriformes > Anseranatidae > Anseranas > Anseranas semipalmata. The sequence goes on from VXAA01002485.1 coordinate 219,229, forward strand.
GCCCTAATTCTCCAGACACTGCTGTTCTTTCCCCAGCAGACCCCAAAAGCTGGGTGGGCGTCATCACCTAGAGATATAGGAACCCCAGCTGAGCACCCTGCACTTCTCCTCCAGTTGAATCCCACCTCCACCAGATTCATCCATCAGCCACTGGCAGATTTTTCTTGTTTGCATTTTCAGATTTCTCCAGACAATGTCTTGAAAGAAAACCTGAAGGAATGTAGAAGCAGAGCAGTTATTCAAGAAATGCTTAGCTCTACCACAGATCCCGCTGCTGCAACATGATGCAGGTGCTAGAAGTTTGCAGCAATTCAAGAAAGACTGAACAAACCCACAGGAGAAAAGAAATCCATCAAGGTCCATTAAATACAAAGGTGTTATATGAGGCTTAGGAAGTCCCTGAGCTGCACATCACTGGCAGTGAGGGATGTGTCACTGCCTACTGCTCATCCTCTTTTCCAGGGATCCAGCTCCTACTGCTGCTGGAGACCGGAGCCAAGCTACCATGCTTTGGCAAGTCCCTGTTCAGCCAATCCTATAGAGAAAGGGATACTATACATATGAAAACTATTAATACAACCATACAGCATGTTATCCATGGCTTTTTTCACTGTATTATCTCCACAACACGGGGTCATTTTCTGTAGTGTTGCTCCTGCTTGAACTGGCAGCATGAGCAGTGCAGACATGTCCTCTTGGCCACCTGTGATGGCTCCTGTTTTGATCCCATTGCACAGTGAGTTTTGAGCTCTTGGAATGCCAGTCCTCGAAACAGATGTGGGTGCTTAAAATGGTGTCTATACATAATTAGGTCTTCTCTTTCTCTTCTTCAAACTTCGCCCCACAGTTGAATAGCCACCCTAGGGCAATGCAGAACCAACTCTGAAGAACCAGCTGTCCTCCTACAGCAGCCTCAGCAGATCCAGGTCTCCTTCTAAGTTCTTCCTCTTCCACAACTTCTCCCTTGCTTGTGGTGTCACATGCGCCATGACCTAGGTTTTGGTTTCAAACTATTGTCCTAATACTTTTGCTTTTCTTTTTTTTGAATTTATTTTTCTAATATTTTAACTGTACAGTTGTCCAATAGCTTCAGCAATCAAATCACAAAGTAAAAAAAAAAATGATTTTTTTATTATTATTTTTCCCCCATTTCATGCTCTGTCAGACACAAGCAGCATCTCCTGTACTTCTCCAATTTAGACAATAAATTTTATAGTGAATGCTTTTAAAGATGCATGTTCCCTCTGTCTGGGACAGCCACTTCTGCTGGTGATGGGGCTTCATGAGGCACATTCAGGAGAGAAGCTGCACTACAGTCAGTGGCACATCACATGTATTAAATTATAAACAAGTAAGTATTCTACCTTTAAAGTTTATGTCATATTTCTGTGAACAAACCTGAAGTTTCAGAGTGCCATCCTGATCTGCCTGAAACACCTTCTCCACCTGGGCAGATGTCACCGTGGCTGCAGCACAGGTTGAATGCTACAGAAATGACAGTATCTGTTACAGGCACCTGTCATTGAATGCTTTTAACAGGGTGTTTGTAAATGTTTGGCATAACATCAGAAATGAAGTATTTAATAGTCAAAATAGTGCTGCACTGTATTTTAGAGAAGCAGCTTTCTGAATCCAACTTTTTTGGCTTTCTCGTGAGTTGTGACATACCCTATCCTCCTTCAAATATACATAGAATGTATATACATGTGTGTATGTGTGTGTACAGGCAAAAAAACAGCCTTGACAATTATTTTAGCCACTCCTAGGACATACAGGTGTCCTTAGAGGTAGCATTCAGGAGCTCCCCTGAGAGTATCAGTGTAAATACAAGGGTTGGTCAGCACTACAGAAACATGGAGAAAGCTTTTGTGCCACCTGACAGGTGGCCCTCACCAAAAACAAAACAAATTAAAATTTGAAGCAGTTGTTCCCCAGCAGTGGCTGGGACTTGGAGCTAGGCATCAGGGCTGCCATGGAGTTTACCTGCTTCCCATATGCAATCCACTGCAGGGAATCATCCAGCCAGTACCAGTAGGTCTCCATGCCACTGAATGAGTGATCTTCAGGAATGACCAAAAAGTGGAAAAATGACTCAAAAAAGGGGGGGGGGGGGCAAAAGAGGAGGAAAGGATCTGCTTCTGGCAGTAGTCTTGAGAGGGAAACCCAGACTCAGCAGAAATTCCTGGACTGTTGTCATCATTTCACAGCCCAGAAAATTGTCTGGTTTCCAAATCCTCAGGGAAGAGAACAAGTCCTAAAAGGTTTTTGTTTTTCTTTTTTGCCTGTGCTTGAACCCAGTGCCATTTTCTGCTGTGTGAGTGTGCCAGCCCCTGGTATATGAGCAGATGCCTGATGCCAAGTAGGTGGCAATAGTTTTACTTGGTTCTTATCAATGTTTCAACTGTACAAGTCAATATTTCTGGTTCTCCCTGTGTTCATCAACAAAACCTCAGCAGACGTGGGAATAGATCACCCATCTACAAAGTCCGTGTCCTTTATGCTGTCCGCTGAAAGGAGCTGCTTCCCATGACGAGCAGCAGCTTCGCAATCACCATGAATTCACAGAGTCATTACAGAATTCTGTTAATTTTTATCTCAGTTAATAGCATTTAGATAGAGAAGAGACCTGCTAATTGCCTCCCCAGCTTCTGTGTAACAAAGCTTTTGCTTTGCCTAGGAGTCTTGTTAGTTATGTTTTAGATTCAGGAAACTGCCTAGATGCCACTTGTTAACAGGAACAAGAAGAAACAGAAGTGGAGGAAAAAAGGAAAACAGTTCCGAAGATTGATATGGGCAGGCAAAAAAAAAAAAAGAAAGAAAGAAAGAACAAAGAAAATAAAGAAAAAGAAAAAAAGCAGGTGAGCAGAAAACACCATGGAGTTATTTGGGCAATACAGAAACAGCAGCAACTGGAGGAGGTCCTGACGGAAAAAAAATACATTTTTGATAGTGCTGTCACAGAGTTTAAGTTTGGTTAGTAGCCTACAGTTTTGTGCATGAAAGAAATCATATCTCAGACTATACTAAAGAAATGTGAAGAGCATTGTGTTTGTAAGGAACTCGAGTTGCTCATTGTGAAAACCCCCAAAAAGGAACTGTTTTCCAAGCCATTATGACAGATGTGAAAATTTTCAGTCAAATAAGTTATGTGAAGGTAGGGATTTAGAGGAAGCAAGTGTGAAAGTGTGCACAAAGTGTTAAATAAAAGAGACTAATGTGACTTCTAACATCTCTTTTGGACTTAGTAAAGGGAAAAAAAATTTTGAAAAAGAATTTTAAGGAGACTGAAGCTGAAGGTACAGCCCAAGAAAAATGATTCAGAGAACACACAGTGATATAACGCTTCTCTTTGGGAATGGGTAAGGACACAGCTTCCTCCAGTGGTTAGACTATTGTATGTAGGCACTTACCAGGTATTTACAGGTTGAGGTCTTCTGGCACACTGATTAATGGGTCCTTTGACATTGCAGTAAAACATCTGGAAGGAAAATCTAAGTTTATTCAGAACAGATGGATATGATCCAGGTCAGCCTTCCCTATTCCTTGTATTTGTAGGCTAGATGTAAAAGTAATCTTGGAAAGATAGTTTGAATTGTTTTGGGAAACTGTGTCTAGGACTCAATACATCAAACAGGCTTCATCAAAAGAAGCATGACAGCAAAAGAACAGGAGCAATTAGCAGTTGTTCCCTGAGCAGTGAAAGCCCAATTCCTGCCGATCTGCCTCCTGCAGCCCCGAGCTGAGGACACTGCCCTCCCCACAAGCCCTCAGTCTCACATCATTACCACAACCGCATATCAAGTCTGGACTGTTATTCCCTTGGTCCAGAAACAGCCATGTTAAATAATGCGATTATTGAGCATGTCATGCCAAGAACAATATCTGTGTTTTCTCCACCTGGCACCCATACTGTGGTAGTGCCAGGTTATGGGGCTCAGTTTGATTTTTAGGAGTTTAATTGCTTTGGAAAACAACATGCCATTCAGCATGTTCAATCAAGCATTACATTTCTACAGTTTAATCATCCTATAATAAACTCTGTCAAAGTTGTTAAAAGGATTCTTAAAAAATGCTGAAAAGTCAAACTTGGCATCACTAAATTGAAAGAAATCCTGAAAACTTGCTGAGGTGTTATTTAATAGAAAGCCTGGAACAGGTGCATGAATATGTAACCAACAACAATAAAACCAGTGAAGACCTTAGAGCACCACCACCAGGAAATCAATTAGAAATAAATTACGATGAAAAGATCTCTTGAGCTAACATCTTTGCAGGCAGAGAAAAATAGGTACATCTCAATATGTAGAAGAAATGCATTATTTATATGGGTGTAAAACACAATTGATTCTTTTGAAGTTGCTGCTGGTTCCTGCGAGACAGTTGCTAAAGGACTGAGCTCCCACAGCACCCTGCAAACAGGCAATGTATTGGAAAGGTGGAGAAGTAATTAGTCAAGATCCAACTGACCATTTCATCTGATGCTGAGTGCAGCTGTCCTCCATACCCATCAACAGAATCAGTTCCACAAACCATGGATGCTCCCAGACAAGCCCACTCCGACACCTGCCCACCCAGTACCTCTCTGGCTGGCACAGAAAGTGGCAAACTCTGCAGAAATCAGCCTGGCTACTCACAGTGATCCTCAGCTGAACCTTCTTCACCACCACCTCAGTGACTCTGAAGCTGTCAGTCACATGTGTCTGAGTCAGAACTTATTTAATCTGTTCTCAACAGGGTAGAGAACTCCTCACGCTTTTTTTTTCTTTCTTTTTTCCAAGGGAAAAAAGAGAAAAAAGAAAAGCTCACAAATCTGTCAGATCCATGCTCAGTGCCTGCCGACAATGACACGTTGCTGCCTGTTTGCAAGCATTTCTCATCTGAAAGGGTGCTGAGGAATGCTTTTGTTCACAGCTGCAGAACCTGGAAGGCGCACAGGTGTTCCAGAGGCAGCAGAAGTTCAGGTCTGCAAGAAGTTTTAGCAGATTTCCAATGTCAAGCCAAACCCCCATGAAGAAGTATTCACAGATTAAGTTGCTGTTCATTTTTAGCAGTGGTTTCAGCTCCCAACAACTCACTGACCAAGATATTCCCAAATATTTTACCATTCAAAGCCCCGCTTTGCCTGTAGGTTCAGTATCATCTTTTGCCAGTCAGTCTGTGGTGCAGCCTGCCCTCTTCTTTATCGGTGTTGGCACAAGCAAAACTGGGAACTGTTCTTGCTGATATTTTGGGTTTGCTATTGTTGGTTTTGTGGTTTCTTTTTCTTTTTTTCAGCTAAGTCAGTTTTTGAGTAGGTGTATGCTCTGCACCTGATCCTGCCCACCCCAGTACAGTCACCAGCACTAGCACAGAGAGAAGAGCAGCAACCCACACCCGGAGGTGGGATGGCTCCTTCTAGCAGTGACGTAAACTGAGGGTTGTGCAGTGACCCTGAAACAGTGTGGGCTCCTCAAGGAGTGCTTCTGTTTCAGATCTGGTAGTCCAGCCCATGCAAAGTTAAAAGCAGCTACACCTCAGCAGTCACACATCACAGTGCACCCTTACAGCTGCACCCACCAGACACCTGCATGATCTTCTAAATGTAATACCTGGCACCTAATTGCTGGAGGCTGTATGAGCTCTCCCTGCAGTCAGAAATAATTTTTACTTGTTCAGAAACCCCCTTTTTTTCCAAACTCCTCTCTGTATGTTTGCATCCATCCTCTCCTCCATTCACAGCTTCCTCTTCTTCAGACCAACAAAAAGCCCCTTTTCAGCGACTGGCCTGTCCCTCACTGTGCATCCCGCAGGCCCTTGCCTACCTCCTCCTGCTCCCCAAGGAGGCTGGCAATCACACCCTGAAGCCCACATTGCTGGTATCAGATTTCTCCCAGAGGAAGGATGGTTTGTTCTGTCATGGCAGGGAGGGGCAGGGGAAGATGGTTTGTGCAAGGCCATCAATCCACAGCATATTTTCTCCAATTGTAAATCTCTTCCCAAACCTGTCATCTCCCGGCTCTGATCCTGCCCAAAGGCTGCACCCACTGATGAGGCCCTGGAACAAATTTTCATGATGATGCAAGCACCAAGGCAGGGCGACAGCTGGAGATGGCCATTATCCAGTCCCTTCCCACCCTCATGAGCCTGCAGCTCAGAAGCAGCAAGGGGAGGGAGATTTCAGGGTGAAGTCTGCCTGTGCATAGTGTCTTGCTGGCTGCCACAGCAGGGCCACCATCTCTGACCCTGATGTCATAGAATCATAGAATCATTTAAGTTGGAAAGGACCTCTAAGATCATCTAGTCCAACCTTTAACCTAGGACTGCGAAGTCTACCATTAAACCATATCACTAAGTTCTACATCTTCATGTTTCTTGAAGACCTCCAGAGATGGTGACTCAACCACTTCCCCGGGCAGCATGTTCCAATACTTCACAACCCTTTCAGTGAAGAAATTTTTCCTAATATCTAACCTAAACCTCCCCTGGTGCAACTTAAGCCCATTTCCTCTTGTCTTACCACTTGGTGCTTGGAAGAAGAGACTGACCCCCACCTCCTTACAGCCTCCTTTAAGGTAACTGTAGAGAGCGATAAGGTCGCCCCGAGCCTCCTCTTCTCCAGGCTAAACAACCCCAGATCCCTCAGCTGCTCCTCATAAGACTTGTTCTCTAGACCCTTCACATGCTCCAGCACTTTGATATCCTTCCTGTAGTGAGAGGCCCAAAACTGAACACAGTACTCGAGGTGCGGCCTCACCAGAGCCGAGTACAAGGGGACAATCACTTCCCGAGTCCTGCTGGCCACACTGTTCCTGATACAAGCCAGGATGCTGTTGGCCTTCTTGGCCACCTGAGCACACTGCTGGCTCATATTCAGCCGACTATCAACCAATAAACCCAGGTCCTTCTCTGCCAGGCAGCTTTCCAGCCACTCATCCCCCAGCCTGTAGCGCTGCTTGGGGTTGTTGTGCCCCAAGTGCAGGACCCGACACTTGGCCTTGTTGAACTTCATACAGTTGGCCTCGGCCCACCGGTCCAGCCTATCCAGATCTTCCTGCAGAGCCTTCCTACCCTCGAGCAGATCAACACATGCACCTAACATGGTGTCATCTGCAAACTTGCTGAGGGTGCACTCGATCCCCTCGTCCAGATCATTGATAAAGATATTGAAGAGAACTGGCCCTAATACTGAGCCCTGGGGGACACCACCAGTAACCGGCCTCCAACTGGATTTAACTCCATTCACCACGACTCTTTGGGCCCGGCCACCCAGCCAGTTCTTTACCCCATGAAGTGTACACCCATCCAATCCATGAGCAGCCAGTTTCTCCAGGAGAATGCTGTGGGAAACAGTGTCCCCGTCCTCCCACAGCAAGGTAGGGCCAGTGACCACACGCTAAAAGCCCCAAACATGGCTTTCCAGAGGGAGCAGCAGCCTGGGCCTGTGCTGGGCTCAAGTTGGGCAAGACCCCTCCTTGGTATCTGCAGTGCCTCCTCAACACAATCACAGAGCCACCACACCATCTGCCACCATCCACCAAGTTTCAAGTACTATTACCCATCATCCAGGCTTTCCCCTGTCCATCCCAGTTGGAGCACACACCGCTGGGCACTTCTCACAGCAATCCAACACGGCCACCACCACCTTCAGTCTGCAGGGAAGGGGGTGGTCGTGCCAGTGGCTGCCCCTCACAAAGCCCCTTTGCCTCACCAGTGACCTGACTTCAGCAGCTGTCATATCCCTGGTTCTCCTGACCTAAACCCAGGGAAGCTCTGCGCCAGGGCAGGGAGTCACCCCGTGGGGACAGGGCGAGGACACCCAAGGTATGGGGTCACCAGTGGGACGGGCAGACTTGTCATGGAAGAACAGGGTGAGGAGTGCTGACAGTGACTTGATTGGGAAACAAAGCAAAGTTAATCATATACGCAGCAGTGCCGCTTCCAGCAACAGAATGCAACACAGCATCAGGGAGTGCAGGGCAGGGATGCCCCCATCCCAAACAAGAGACAAGGTGGACGTTAATGTTTAGCACTTTCTGCTGGCAGAATAATAGGCCCTGCCACAAAAACTATGCCCCAAAATCCTTCAGGGGATTGATATTGGTTCACTGCATGACAAAATGTTCTCTAGCATCTGAAAAGAAATTTTGACATTAGCAAGTTCTAAAATTGTACAAATATGAAAAAAATATATTTATTACAGTGTTTCAGTGCAAATACAAAGAAGATTCTGCTGTTCACTACAGGATCATACATTCAGCTCTACTGCTATACTCCAAAATATAGGCAGGGTAAATCTGGTACTTCTCAAAGATGACAAAGATGGAAGGGTCATCTGGGTCATCCACGCAGCTGTCGTAAAGTCTGTTGGGATTGCCAGGTCTGGGTGGAGGGCGAAGGTATTCAGAGTCTCCTTGAACAAATTTTCCAACAAGAACCTGAGCTACAAACATGCTGTAGTGACCACTCCCAGAGGAACTGTACTCATGAGAATAACTGGCATCTCTGGCAAAGTAGCTTCCTAGGAACCAGGAAAAGCCACAGGTAAGACAATACATCAACCAAGGAACAAACATGTGTTATCAGCTCTTTGGCAGCCAGCGATTCAACATCCCCAGGTAGCTCTACACACATCCATCAGGTGTTTTCATGTCGGTTTCTTTTAAAGCATCGACAGATGCTAGCCACATTTCTCCATCAACCTCTCTGTTCCACCTGTCCAAGAGCTTTGCTAAACAGGAAATACCTGAGGCAAAGAGGGATGTTTTCAGCCCCTCCTGACGGCTGCTGACACTGCTTGCAGTGGTGCGGAGGCATGCAGATGAGAGTGCCCTAATGGCAGGAGCGCAGGGGTCAAGGACAGTCAGTCGCCTCATACAGACCCACCAGCCTGGCCAGCATCTGCAGCCCATGCTGCTGCAGCCCCTGAACCTACTCCTCCGAGGCCAGCAGGTCCTGCCGTTGCCTATGATGTCCCCACCACAGCTGGGTTAGGTCCATTGTACGTCCACATTGGCCGACCTGAAGGTTTTCACCACTGCTTTATGCTGCTTCACCAATAATAGAAGGTCTAAGGAAACAGGATAAGTAGGAAGCGCAGCCTGTACTGAGCTCTTCCCTGAGCTCTAGAGATCCCTGAGAGATTTGATGCAGGTCCATCCCATGCCCTTGTACCTTTTCCATACATTGTCCCATGAGTTCCACAGATCCTCCAGTCAAAATTCTGCTCACAGATGGCTGGCACACGGGATGGACTTGTCCCATGGAACAGGAGCCGCTCATCCACCCATTTTGATTTATTGAGCTTCTTCATCTGCTCCTTCTGCCTAATGACAAAAATGAATAACAGGTTGCCCTGATTCAAACAAGGACAACTTCCCAACCCAACTCCTCCTACTTTTGGGTTGTGGAAGAACAGTGACACAAACAACTCTCAGTGGGGTTACTGCCTGCCTTGCACTTCTGTTGATACCTTGCTGTACAGCTGTCTCCTTTCAGCAAAACAAAAAGTTCTTGCATCAGCATGGACTGTGTCACCCACAACTTCATAACACATTAGAGAGTAAAAAGACAAACATCTCTCAAGTGGGAATTGTCCCCAGTTCCCAGATTATATAAATACTGAATGAATAAATATGGTTTTAAAATGAACAGTGTGAAGCCACAGTAAAGACTTTATAATCTCTACCCCTACCTTTATTACATAAAAATTCCAAGTTTTTTAAAACTCCCATGTAAAAGAGACTAAGAAATAAAAAGAATAACTTTGAGATGCCGCAACTCAGTCACACTGAAGGAAAAGATGTTTCTTTTTGAATAACATAAGCAAGACCCACACATACAAGCTGTTAAGCTATGCGGTAAAAGTCTCATTTCCCCACACACAAAGGAACATGGAGGCAGTGAGAGGCAGGGGAACCCCAATAACCTGGTTAGGGAGAAAGGAGCCCCAGCCCCTCCCAGGGGAGCCTCAGCCCCAGGGTCTGGGGGGACACCCAGCACCACAAGCAACAGAACGGCTCTGAAGCACCGCATGGACTTAGGTGGGTACTGCCTACAGGGATATAGGACTCGTTATGGGATGCAGGGGAAGAGCATTTGGGGATTGCAAAGGTTTATAATGGGATGTTTGAGGGAAGGAACAGAGGTAAGGAAAGGAAAGGTTCAGGGTGGTCTAGAGAGGAGCACACATAGGGAAAACAGATGGAAAAGGGGAATAAAGGGGGCTCGTTATTTATAAACAGGTGACGGACTGGTCAGTAGACTCGTCTAGCCATGCCCTGTACCCGATCCATGCAGTCTGCCCTATCTCTTCATTAAACTCCATTTCTAACTCTTATCCTGAGTGACGGACTCTCCAGTCTGTCGTAGGAGTGCGTATGGGTGTCTGGGTGCAGCAATTGGAGTGGGGCCTCAGGGCACAAAAAACTGCAGCAAGGATATGTATGTGTGAATGTGTGATCACTAGTGAATATCAAGCTGGACAGCCAGTGAGGAGGGCAAGTGACCTGGGACACAGGTATCAGAGCAGTCATAAGTCTGGCCAGATGCAGGAGAGACCAGAGGTTCTAGCTTGCCTATTAGAGGGACCAGGAGGTTCAGGTCAACTACTGAAGGCACCATGAAGTATAGGGGTCAACTGAGAGATCTGTTTGCACATTTGTATGTCTGTGCAGAATGCAACTGGAGATGGGAGGACCCAGGGGCCAGCACATGTGTAGACTGAGTGTCTAAGACCAGCTCCTGAAGGGACACATACAAGTGTGCATATATGTATGTATGTATACATATATAGACACATGTTTATGTACATATATGTGTGTGTGCATGTATATATGTGTATCTATCTGTAATTATTTTTATATATGTATATATATGTATGCATGTATATGTATTTTCCACTAACAGGCTTTTGTCTTGATTAGACAGAAGGGAACAAGATGGGACTGTTGGCACTATTTATGATTGCACGAGTGCTGTGCTGTGTTGATTTTTGTGGTCAGATATATCTATATCTATATCTATATATCAGACTGCAGAGGACAATAGATCAGGAAATAGCAGTGCTCTGCTACCATCAGAATAATAAAATAAAATAGATACAAACCACTGAAAAATTTGCCATAGTGTTGGGTTCTGGATCCTCTGCAGCCGACGGATGTTGTAATCTTTCATCGTCTTCTCAAACAGCCTCTGAATTTTGCTATATTCACTGGAAGTGTAACTGAGTTCTACCAACTGGAAATTTTAAAAACACCAGAAATAAGGTGTTACTGGTAGTAACAGCTCCCAGTCCTTCCAAAGGACTCATCGACCTCCTTGCATTAAAGGAAAAGCCCTGCCATTAAAATCATGAGCTTCTCCCGTCTTTCCACTTAACCATCCTCTCCCCACCTTCACTCTCTCTCTCCATGCTGGAAGCGCAGGTACTGAGGTGCTGCTACACAGGGAAATGAATGCAATCCCACACAAGCTTCCTTCAGGGAGCACACTTCTTATGCATCTAGATTATTTTTACTTCAGAGTAAGCCAGAGCTGAAATGCAGAGCAGTATTCAGGGTGGAGAAGAGTGAATATCAGGTTCACCTTAATTTGACACCCTAGATCCTTCTAGGTACTTCCTTACAGGGCCGAGCCCTAGTTTTACCACAGCAAATAACATTTTGCCTCAAACAGACTGAGGAAATACTACAAATCCCCTTTAAAATGCAATTTCTCCAGTTTATCAGAGGATCAAGTGCCTTGGGAGAGTACAAAGGACAGGCCAGACCAGCAATGGTCAAAAGGGCCCTTCTTAACCCGCATAGTATATGTGAGGGATCTCAGAGATCCTCCAAGCAGACACAGGCCTATTCTGAATGTGACATTCTTAGTCTTGTTTCACCTCATAGTTGTGTATTTTATAAGACACGTTTGAAAGCTGGGACTATCTCAAGCGCCTTGGTCTTCAGAGCTGATGGTCATCTATTGTACATAGCTTACTGCTCAGAAAAATTAGTACACCCAACCCATTGGAGAGGTGAAAATATGTACCTTGTACCCAATATCAGGCAGTGCTGATTGGTCCCATTCTGGAGGACAGAAAGAAAATGATAGATCCATGTATTGGCTGTAAAAAAAAAAGAAGAAAGAGCATGTCAATCTGTAACACTTCCAACCAAATTCCTCTTCTGGGGAATCCAGCTGGCTCTATGGCAGCCTTCAGGCATCCCTGGATTTTCATTTTTGTTTTACCTTCAACATAACAGTTACCCCTCTCTCCAGCTTAGATTTCCATACACATCCTAGTGGCACTAATGAATTTCTTGGCAGGTCAAAGCAGTGGTAGGAGAGCTTCAGTCAAGAAGTTACAGAGGCTCATAGCCAGTTGGTTTATACAACTGCTTCCAGACAGATCTCCATGTGTGCTGCTTGAACCTCTAGGAAACTGGAGTGTGAGCCCTCACCTTCCACGTGGCTACTCATCTCTAAATCACTGGCCAGATGGGTGGCCTGTCCCTCCCTGTCCCTGGGACCAGCCTGGCAAGAGGCCATTGGTGGCCAGTGGTACCCCCATGCACTACTGCAGCAATCAGTGTTTCACAACTCCCAACAAAAGTCTCCGATCATCCACCTGGCATGAATGTTTTATCCCAGGCAATAGGAGCTTCAGTTTGTTTTATTTTTAGATCAGCAAAACTTTGGTTGAACGAATGCTTAAATTGAACCTTTGGCTTCATATACACTGTCTGCCAGTGACTTTCTGAAGCTGAGACAGCTTTTTTGTTTGTTTGTTTGTTTGTTTTTTTAATAAAGCGATAGCTTAACTAACTTTTACAGCAAACATGCTCAAATTCTGTCAAGCTGAAATTCCTTTAAAAGAGCCATAAACTGACTATCCCAAAAAATTGCATCCAGGTCACTTCATTTAGGGGAATTTGTTTCTGTTTTATTTCATACTTAGCTTTCATGGGGATGGCATCTATCTGCTCCACAGTTCTTGGGAGGCAGTCCCTTGTTCCTACCCTGTGCACAGTTTAGCATTGTTGGGGTATAAATCGAGGAACAAAAATTCCTGGCACAGTTGTGTTAGCCCTATGTGACCTTGCTCTCACAGAAGGAACAAATCTACTCTAGGGGTCTGTAAAGGCTGCCAGAGACTGCCACCAAACATCCCTCAAGCGTGCTTCACAGAAGTATTGCATAATTTACAAATACTGTCACAGCAAAATTTGCTGTTAAACTAGTCAGCAAAAGGTTTCTGAAAATGAGTTTAAGAAATCTAAAATTGAATTCTAGAGAGGTAGGAGGAATTTCTTAGTAGAAAGGTGCCATCATCTAGAGACATTATTAAATAATCAATGTATAGTACCTTTTGTCTTGTCTGCATTGAGAGGACAGAAATTTTGGTAGTCGGGCAACTTTTCTTCGAGTTTCATAGATCAAATTTCTTTGGACCATGTCTTGAAAGAAAAACACAATAACTCAATAATTAGATAATTTATTGTCCAGGGACACATTCCTATGCACTTAGAAAAAAATAAAAAAGGAGGTAGCCCTGAATGCTGCAGGGTGATGCTCTTTCTATCATGTCCACCCCACTCCATACTTCATAGTTTAAGACCATTCCCACTTGTGCAGCTTCTGCTTGGAGATCATCAAGGTCAACAACCTGCTAGCATAGGCTGTGAAGCTCAAAAGGTAACCACCAACTACTGCATCTCCAGATGTATTCACTTCCAGGCTGTTGGACAGAGAAAACCATGTTTGATGTCTGGCCTGCAGCAAAGAAGGGTTTTCAATACGATGGAGTCCATAAATCTTGCTTTACTGGCAGTACAAGATTGTTAGTTGGGCCTAAGAGGAACGTCTTTTTGGTCCTGTAACAATATCACAGAGCACACACAGTGTGACATTGTTAACTATCCATTGTTTCCTCCTTTAAACACCATTCTTTTTATTTATGCCAGGAAACATTTAAAGTTTGGAAAGCTAACAGAAACCTTAGGATAGTTAAATAAATTATAAATAAATTAGAAACAGAAAAGCATTTCTTATTTTCCCATTTTCTCTGTAACTAGCCCATAATTCTCCTTTGCTACAGTGTTTTCTCTCCCCATAGCTAGCTTGTACGATGTCTACCAGAGCTTACTTCTTCACCATTTGACTTTTTTTTTTTTAATTCCTCATTCCTCCTCTTTGGTTACATAAACTCAAATGCATAAGCCAGATGCCATGAGGTTTTTATTCCCAGTTCTTGTTCTCAAAGTACAGCATTATTAGAGATGCTTTTTTTGACTACAGATGCACTAGTCTAGAAGTTTGAGCAGGGTATCTCAGAACTGCGGAGAAATTTATGTAGTACTCAGGTTCTGCTTGGGGAAAACTTATAGGAGGAAAAAGACATGTTCAAAGAAACTCAGACATAGGGTGACAATTCTTTGCATGAAGGAGGCTACCTTAGAGTCAGCTGTGTAATGAATGTTAAACAAAGAAATACTTCACCTTTAAAGTTTAACTCATACTTCTGAGAACCAGCCCTGAATAACAGAGTGCCCTTCTGGTCAGCTAGAAATGCCTTCTCCAGATCAGCAGAATTTACCGTGGCAGAGGGATGATCCAGATGCTATAGAAAGAACAAGGAAATTATACCCATTAGAAACTAGTCTTCAGTTTAGGCGGCACGGTAGGGACATACCACGTTTCCCCAGGCCCCTGTAATGAGATACCATGTGGAACTAGTCTCTAAGGCTCCCAGCATTTTGTTCTTCAGGGACATAGGGTTACCCCACAGAGAACAGCTGCTTATAACAACAGCAACAAAGAAGCGTTCAGTCTGTGTGGTCAGCTTCAGTCAAACGACTTCTGTCATCTCTGGAAAATGCACATGTTTTCAAAGCCAGCCCTTTGAAAGCTTTCACTGAGTATCAGTACTGCTTTGAGGGACAATTAGTAAGACAAATCCACCAGGGTATCAGATCAGCATTGCAAGGGCACCACCAGGGCATGTAAAACACACCAGCTGCAGAACAACATGCCCTAAATAACTCTCCAAAGATGGCTGAACAAGAGCTTTTGGCATCAACACCGGGGACCTCACCTCTTTCCCATACTCAATCCACTCCCCTGAGTCATCAAGCCAATACCAGGCGTACGCCATTCTGAGGGCACACAGATGGGTCTGAAGGCACCACAGGCACAGAAGAGCTGGTTAACACCTGGCTGCGTCCTTGCCCCTAACACAGAGAAATCCAGAGTCAGTACAGGTCTTTTCCAAAGTTGTCAAACTACATGGTAACCCTGGTGAGATCAGAAGTCTACTCACATCTCAGAAAAGAAGACCTCTCAGGCTGGGAAGTGCAGAACCAAGGAACTGATGTTTGTATGCTTGTTTGGCACAGCACATGTCAGAGAAATGACCCTGAGTTCTGTGGCTTGGGCCCAGGTCACTGTTTTTCTCTAAAATATGTAATTCTAAAATATATATTGGAAGAAAACACGACTGATGCAATGATCTTGGCTGGTTAGGTGAAGACCAGCGGTTCCACCTGGCTAACAGTAGCAAGACCTGGCTTTTGAGCAGCTGCAGAAGTCCGAGTGCCTTCAGAAAAGCACCAACAGCACCACTCCTTCAGGGATCAGGAAAACAAAGCAGCCCCTCACAGGTGCTGAGTGAGGACAGGGGCCCCGGTGCTGTCAGGGGGCTGCAGGGCCTCAGTGAGGAAAGGCCAGGGCAGCCCCATGCCGGACATGGCCTGTTCCAACGGCCGGACCACAAAGTGTGGCTGGGCCCCACAGCCAAGATGGTGGCACGTCAGGCAGAGCCTGGGTAAGAGAGGGCAAACACCACATGGCAGTGAGGAGCGAGGGGAACAGCGTGTGAAATGGCCCTGCGGAGAAGGAGGAGGTGCTCCAGGCAGAAGCTCCCCTACAGCCTGTGGAGAGGATCGTGGTGATGCAGGCTGTCCCCCTGCTGCACATGAAGGACCATGCTGGAGCAAATATCCACGCTGCAGCCCATGGAGAGCCCACGCAGGGGCAGGCTTATCCTGAAGGACTGCAGCCCGAGGGAAAGACCCACACTGCAGTGGGAGAAATTTCTGAGGAGGAGGGAGCAGCAGAGAGGCACTGCTCTGGCCTGACCGCAGCCCCCATTCCCCACCCCCTGTGCCACTCAGCGGGGAGGAGGCAGAGGAGTCAGGAGTGACAGTGAGCATGGGAAAAAGAGGGGGAAGGTGTTGTTCTAATTTTTGTCTTTGTCTTTTCTCCAAATCTATTTTAATTGGTGATAAATTAGATTAACTTTCCCCAAGTCAATTCTGTCTTGCTCACGATGGTAATTGGTAAGTGATTTCCCTGTCTTTATCTCGCCCCACAAGATTTTACATCTTATTTTCTCCCCCTCTCCTGTTGCAGAGGGGGGACAGGATAGCATCAGGGTGGGCATCTGGCTGCCCACCAAGGTCAGCCCACAACAGATACTCAGCAAGCCCTCAGCAGAGGAACAAATTGCTCACCAGCAAAGTTCCCCAACCCATGCTCTACCCTGATACACGCCACCTCCAAAGGCAGGACAGATGGCCACCAGTAATTCAAATGCAGAGGATTTCACTTTGTTTACTGCCATGCTTCCTCCTCCTTCCTGGGGTCCCGGCTTTGGACCCCAGCCCAGCCAACATTTTTCTACACATCACTTCACTGCCCCTACAACTTTACCTTATCACAGGGCACACAGACAGAGCCCAGAGCTGCCCACCTGCCTGCACTGGAGTTTACAAGGGTCTGTGGTGAAGCTGCTCACAGCTGCCTAAAGAATTTGAACATGGTGTGCAAATGGAAATGGGAAATGATTGTTCATCTATCTGGCTCTGACACCCTTCATGCTTTGGCAGGGATCATGGGTATTCAAAGCAGACTAATCAGGGGAAAACAAAGGAGGAGTTCCCTTCTAGAGCTGGTTGCAGTACAAGGGTCCACAAACAAAGGCCTGGCAGCCCCATGGCCTGCCAGAGCAAAGAGCAAGGAAGGACCCTGGTCTCCTTTGCAGCCTTAGCTTGTTCCACCACTATCTTCAGACCGTGGTTGCTCTTTATACACAGTAACACCAGCCATGCCTATTCCTAGAAAAATGCTGCTGATTCCTGTTCTCTCAAATCCCATTGCAGGAGATTCATGAGATCCAATACTCCCTGGAGCTTTTGTTGGATGCAGCCACCCCTTCTTTCCCCTCTGCACAGCAGTATGCTGCTGCTGTGGCAGGAGAACTGGGAGGTTTAGAATACCAAGAGTGGGATTTGGTGGGGAGTGGCGGGGGGACAAGGGGGCTGGGAAGAGTCAGATGAAGTTTCCAGCAACTTTCCTCCCCTGTTCCCTCCATCCCCGTTCGCTCTCCCACACTCCGCAGACCAGTGCTAACCCCCTGCTCAGACCCAGAGCCCCTGCTCTGCCCTCACCCCATCTGCTTTTCAAAACCATCCACTTAAGCCCTGCTTTCGCTTTCACTTGCTAGTGTTTCTGGTCCCTGCAGGTTTTTTCCACTCAACAGCTAACCCCAACTAGGAAGAAACAGAGGTGAAGCACTTAATAAAGCAGACAGAAATATTTCAATGTCAGGACATGTAGCGTCCTTCACCTTTTGATGAGGTTGTCACTATCTGGTCTTGTGCAAGAGAGATACCCTGTAAATTTGCCTTTCATTTCTCTGCAGTACCAGCTTGCATACACTAAAAGCAACCTCACACCACCTTCACACCTCCTCCTCATGCAGAAGGATGGCTGAATTAAGGAAGACAAACACAGCTTATAGTCTGATTAACAGCAAGCAGGTGTCCTTCCAACAGACCTTAAAGCAAAACCCACAGACCATAAAATCCCCGACTTCCTCCCCTCCCTCCCAGCTCAGCTGCACCCCAGAAAAGATACCAGAGCCCCGCACACCCCTACTCACGGTCCTGCCACTGGGCTGTCCAGCCACCACCCCCGGGAACATCAGCCACAAGCCTGTGTGTCAGACCAGCTTCTGAACCCTTGCTCCGTGTGGGAAAGATCCCCTGCGTGCAGTAAGACCTTCAGAAATAAAGCATGACCAGCCTGCTAGAGCGCCATGTGAACTCCTAGCTGCATATCCAGTACCTCCTCTTCTCCCTCAGTGTCTCTCTGCGGGATGTCACGGATGCCTTGCCCCGAGCCACGGGCCCATAGGAAGAGGAGCTGAACAGCGTTTCCTTCTGGTTATTGCGCCATACGCACGCACGTCTGCCAGGCATGAGCAGAACGGCCAGGCGGAGCTAATGGTTTTGGCAGATGCGTTAGTAAAATCAACATCCCTATGAGCCAGCATAGCTTATCCTTGTTGCTTGATTTCTGCCTTCGTGCACCAGCCTTGTGCCAATTCCTCCTGTTCCTCAAGTGGCTGGGGATGCTCCAGATCTTCTCCTTTCAAGATTCCTGCAAGGAGCAGCTTCTGCTGAACATCATTTTTTGGAAGTCCAAAGCTGCCATTGCCTTTCAAAACAAACCCCTAAATCTCAATGCGGAAAGCGGGTGTACCTCCCAGCACGTGCTCTGTGCTGGTTGCTGCACCATTCAGGGTGTTTGCAGCGGGCAGTGTTGCACAGTGACCCAAGCCTGTGCAAAGCAAGCACAGAGCTCTGCGGGGCAGGGTTAAGTCAGCCCATGCAGAGCTCTGCGCTCTCATGAGAATTTTTATTCCTTTACCTTGAATGCTGAGGCTCCTCTCTGCTTTTCCCTGATGAAATGAAAGTGAGGTGAGGAGCTTTCCAACCTGATCTTCAGCCTTTCAGTTCAGAAGACTGACAGCGTTTCCCAGCAGAGCTCTGACTCATAAAGTTTAACGATAGGTCAAGTAGCACTAACCACCTAAACCTACTCAGATGCAAACATTGTATTTTATTTTAGTTACATGAATTACGTTCAGTGGAATTGCCCAGAACAGTTTTATCTTCTGATGATCTAGTCAGACCAGATCAGTAGTGGCAGAAACACATAAAGCTCTGTTTTAGTTTCTGGAAAGGCTGCACTTTGAGTGCATTTTATAGACACAGGATTGAAAGAAAAAAAAAAAAAAGAAACAGAAATGTGATTATGAAGTTGAACTTTGGTTCTTCCCCATCTGGCCTTTTCTGACTGGCTTTTGACCTCCCATATAGAATCTGTCTCTCATCTCCATAGTTGTGCAACTTTTATGCTTCTCTGACTGATTAGATTTATAGGATCAGATCCCGCAGGTTCATTTTTGCATAAGTGAATTCTCTAGTAAAATACTCTTCTGAACTGAAGCCAAGATTTTCAGTAGACACAAGACACCAGCTCTAGGAAAAACATTCTGGCTTGATAGAAAATGTTTACATAGCTTTGCTTGGAACAGCATAGCATCCTCCATAAAACAAACAACTTGGCACAACCTGGAGACTTGAACTCACTGTAAACTGATACCTTCTGACATTTTTTTATTATTATTATTTATCACTTTTAATTGCAGTGACTGCTGTGCAGGTGTTGAACCTCTGATTTCTGCTGTCAATGTAACAGTGGTACTAGAACTGGCTGTATTTCCCGCATCTGACAGCTCTTTGAACAGACATTCTACGTCCCTGCAAGATAAGATCCTTTTCCTGCACAGTCAGCAGAGGCACCCAGGTGTGGTTTCCCTACATTTGTCAAATGATTTATTGTCCATTAAGAAACCACAGTCCTCTTATTTTTCCCCACACACATTTCAAGTCTCATTCCTGTTTTCTCTTCAGAGGAAACAGACGGAAAAAAAATCTTTCACCCTTTCTAAGTGTGTATCTGCAGACACACATCAGCTCTGTTGCAATTTCAAACTACTCCAAGGTTTGATGCGAGAGGACTGGTGCTGCAGTGAGCTCACAGGGGTCAGCAGCACAGGAACAGGCCGACAGCACCTCATGCTTCTACCCCAAGATGTGGAAAGATTCCCCAAACCAGCATTTAAGGGGGTGTACTCGGGCTACATTTGGGTGGCGGGGCTCACCTGTTCTGCAAGGTCTTCTGCACGTTGGTTCCCCAGCCACGCACAGTGGAGTGCTGGGGTCTCAGCTTCAGCAAAGCCCAGCCTGAGGGGGCCCAACCTCTGCCTGGGAGCCCAGAAACATTTCCAAATCTCACTTCAAACCACACTATCACTTGAAGGCAGTACCTTCTTCCCTAGGTTGTGATGGTTTTCCCAGTAAGTCTGCATCATTTCCTGTCAGACAGAGCTTCCAGCAGCTTGTAAATTAATTCATAGGGCAGGGGGAGGATGAGCCCTGCAACTGTGCTATTGCTCTCCCAGCTTGATTTAGCACAAGAACAGGAGTGGTCTTAACAAGAATAATAATTCTCAATTGCTAAGAAAGAAAGAAAGAGACAAAGAAAGAAAGAAAGCCCTTATTTATTTCCAGATCTTGACAGTGCATTTTACAAGTTTTGGTAGATTACATTGGTTTTGTAAATGCTACTTTGGTTTTTCTCCAAGTACATAAATGCTTGATACAAAAGGTTAAAAATGCTCCACATTCTGCTCTTCTTCTCTCCAGGGGCCATCAGACAAGGCTCAGTATACTACTTCCGATCTTTTAGGAAAAGATTAACACTTATGTGATTGAAAATAGCTAATTGCTCTTTTATCTGGACATAACTTTGCAACATTAATAATGTAAACCAAAGTAATCCAATAACAGAAACCTTTCTGATGACAATAGTTCAAATGAGCATTTATGTATCAATTCAGCAAGTCATTTGACTGTAGATTTAAAGTTAAAGCTCAGACATGAAGTCTTTAATGTCTTCTTACAGCACCAAAAGATACACTTACTAAGGAATCTGCCCAAGACTCATCAGTGATCTTGTCCACCCAAAGAAGAATTGTATTTCACTGGAGTTGGACCAAAATCTGAATTTTCAACTTCACTGATAGTACCGAGTGAGGTGGGGAGTTGGGGGTGGAATCAGAATCTATTTTGTCCTATTCTTGTGGGTATTTAGCTAATTTTTTACTGTGTCAGTACATTTTGAAATAATTTCAGAAAAGTAAAATTCAAAATTGAAACATTATTTCAAAGCAAAATAAACTTATTCTGCTTATACAATAATCAAAGCAAAACATTCTGACCTTTTTTTGTTAATCATTCAAATTTCAAATATCTTCTTACTAACCCAAATCTGCACTTTCTGGTGAATGAAGTTTTAGCCCCCCCACCTCCTGCTTTCCAGTTCATCTACATTATTTCTAATTTGCTCTCCTCGCCCATTTCCCTTTATAAGGCTTCTCCACAGCACCATTTCCCATGGCTGCTACAAAGCTTCATTTTGAAACCTGTGTTTGGCTTCAATGTAGCCAGACTCTTAAGTTCTGCAGTAAGATCTCTTCCTCTATTTACCAAGTTAGGAAATTAAAAAATAGTATATATTTTAACGAGGACTGGACTAGGCTGCAAAATTAGGATCTTTGTTTCAAAGACACTCTGCAGGCAAAGAAAGCTCATTTCAAAGAACTAGATTGTTCTGCTAAAAAAGAAAAGGGCAGAAGCAGATGTGACATGCTCAACCAGATCCTGACTGGCAAGCTTAGTACTGCTTGCAGCAAGGTTTTGGCTCAGGCTCATCCTCATTTGCAGTGATTAAAAGAAGAAGAGCGTGGCCTGCTTTTTGTAGGATCAAAGGTATCAGAAATGGAGTAAGTAGACTTTATCTTCTCCTGTAAGTTCTGATGGTTTCCTCAGTATGTCTTGATTTCTTGTTGGACTACTTCCAGCAGTAACTGCAGCTTCTGTGTAAGATAATCTGAAGTGGGGAAAAACAAAGAAAGTTTAATCTGGAGGATATCTTAAACTGTGGATGAAAATCAGAGCATCAGCACTGATGGCTCGACCATTTTATGTTAGTAGATCACTGTATCTGTTTTCTTTCTTACTGTACTTTTTTTTTTTTCTGTTCACTGGTTACCAATGCACCTCAGCCCAACATCAAATCAAAAGAAATCAAGATTCACAATTGAAATTATAAATTAAAATCAAAATTGGGATCTTGTTTCAGAGTAAATAATTGTACTTGTGCCACCAGGGCTACACCTAAGGTAAACCTGTGCCATACATTGCATGGGGAGGAGATGTATTTCATTTATACACCCACATTTGTGCCCAGATCTGTACTGTTAGACAAGCTGTCCTGTCACCAAACAGCCTGCAGGCTGCACCATCTTTTCCTACCAGTCCTGTCCCCAGCCTTTCAGCAAATATGTTTGTGCATGGGGTTACAGTGCCTGCCTCTCACTCTCTCCATACTAACTTTTGATCTTTTTGCTCAGTTTCAGCCAAATTTGACAGAGATACTGATCCCACAGATATGATAAAGATATGATAGCAAAAACAATACTCTTGGTTCCCCCTGTTGGTAGACCTCAGCCCTGTCTTTTCTAAAAAAATACATTAAACTGGCTTATCAGTACATTCACGAGCCAGGCAGCTACAGCCCTGCCAGCCACCTGCAGCACAGCCTGCCCCGTCTCTTCGGCCGTGGAGGCTGCATCACAGGAAGGGCACTGAAGGGGTGCTAGGGATCGTGATTGAGGTTCTATGAGGTCTGTTGGTCATGGAGCAATTTATGTTAGAGATGAGCA
The DNA here is from genome assembly GCA_013399115.1 of Anseranas semipalmata. Lineage (NCBI taxonomy): Eukaryota > Metazoa > Chordata > Aves > Anseriformes > Anseranatidae > Anseranas > Anseranas semipalmata. The sequence goes on from VXAA01002485.1 coordinate 241,826, forward strand.
CTGGCAACATAGCAACATCCCTACCCCGAGTGTGCTTAGGTCCAGAATAATGAAACTCAAGCACATACTTACAAAGCAGGTTACGGCAACGGTTTGACATTTGCCTATGGATTATGAGGTAGTAGACTGGAAAACCACTTAAAACCATGGTGCATCCAATACTAATGTTTACAGGGTCTGAGTAGAAAGACATTGCCACTGTGAAGAGGCAGATGATGGTAAAAGAGACAGGAACGAAAAGAGGGACCTGCAGAAAAGAGCACAGATGACTCTCAGGCAAAACTGATCAGCCTTCATACACACCAGCACGCACTATATTCACTTTTCCATTTTAAAGAAGATGAGAAAAATCAAATATCTGTCCTGCACACTATTTTTGTACCATCAGTTATAAACAAATAGGATGCACAGAACAAAAGTTTACTCTTGTTCCCCTTGGAGTCCAGTGTGCCCTGAGAAGTGCCTGCCTCCCTCCATGTGCGTTGAATATAAACCTCACCTCATTCACAAGACACCGAGACAGGGAGAAGTCAACCATACCTCACTGCTCTGTGAATGTACAGCACACATGCATGTGCACACACATCCCCAGGCTTGCCACCTGTGGCAACTACTAGCGGAAAATCTGAAGCCCTGAGCAGAAACCCTTTGAAACAAGCCATTCCTTGGTCATAACCCTTGTGACTCATTTTGAGCTGTCTCCAGCTTACCTGAGACCTATAGCGACCAAAATGGGATAAATCAGACACCCAACTCCATAGCACCTGCCTCAAGAATATGATTTTCAATGACACCCTGGTGAAAGACCAAAGTAGCACTCAGCACTTCAGCCTCACCCTATTGGGTGAGCCAACCCATCTGTGTTACTTGGAGAGTAAACTGGAAGACTGTAATAAATAATAAAGCTGTGAAACGTTCCCTTAGTCTCTAGATCCAACCAAGCCAAGTTACTCCTCACCATAGCTGATACAGTAAAGGAGCTGCTGACCTCACCTAGGGTGAGGGTTTCTTTTCCGGTAACAAAGATCATATTTTGGATGCTGACCATACCGAGCTGGGAGAGATCAGTTGCTCTAGCGATGGCAGCCATCCAGCCACCAAACTCGCGTGCTCTTGCTGCCTTTCCAGCCGGAGCATCCCTTGCCAGCGTCTCCTACGTGCATACATTCACGCAGCACATCTGTTTGAGAGGTGCATGAGGGAACTGCTTACTCCTCTTCCTGCTGTTTTCTTACCATTTTTAACTAAAAATGCTGTAGGGGAAAAGTACCAGCACAGCCACTTACATTTTTTTATTATTATTATTTGTTCTCTGTAAGCAGGCTAGTGTCAGAAGAAGAAATATTTCTGACCACTGGAGAGCAGCACATGCACACATCACATTCATGCAGTCCTTCGCTGTTGCAGATAACTGTACTTCAGGTTTGAAGTGGGTATAAAATCTGGGGAGAGGGAGGAAGAGACAACCAAACTGACCAAAATGACAGCATTTTCCCCACTCATTCAATCTGTTCTTAAAAACCTAAACTTATATCTAAAATGAAACGGGGCAAACTGAAAACATCACCAGTGCTATCAACTAATACGCTTCCCTCCAGAAGGCTGGTTTAAAAGAAAAATGAAAATAAAGCTTATTAAAAATCTGTTTCTGGGTGAGTGCATGAACGCAGCCAGCCAACAAGCTGGGAAGCTTCAAGGTCTCTGCTAAACACACTGTCTCCAGCAAAGACCAAGAAGAAAAATTACCCCAAACTTTGCATCAGGCCTCACTCGGCTCGGGGAGGAGTGCCATCTGGGAGTGGTGGAAAGCGTTTCTTTCCCCTGAGTTTCTCGCTGATCGGCTGCCCAGTGCCTGTGGCGTCGGAGGTCTCCTCTCCTCCACAGGAGCTGGCTGGAGACACTGTGCAGGCGCGACCGGAGAGGGGAACAAATTGTGCACATGATGAGCACAGCCCCGGCCAAACACCGCCTGCAGATGAGAGGTGCCCAAGCACAGCAGGGGCTGCGAAAGCCACGCCAGCTCGCTGAGCCTCCCCCGAGGCAGCAGGGCAGGTCCTTCTCTAGGGGCCACACATCCGCTAGCATCTGTCAGCGGACAGCTGACATAGTTTGTGTTACGCACGCATGACACACTTTGTGTTACGCACGCATAAATGAGAAAAGAATTGGCCCTGAGTTGCACTCAAGCAGCTTTACACTATGCAGTATTTTTGTGCCAGGAGATGATCCCCTGTAAGTCAGGTTTGCTTCCAGGACTCTGGCAATTCTCTTTTCCCTTAAGCCTGACAGCCTTCTGCTCCTCAGCTAGGGCTGAGACCTACCTACCACTGAAATCACACCCAGGCAACGGTCCCCCCCCTTGCACCTTGCAGCCTAGGAGAGGTGAGCACGGGAACTGCGCAACTACCAGTTCCCAGCCTGATGCCTTGTCCCCTGGAGCAGGCTGCCACCCCCTTCAGCTGCAACTGGTGACACCACATAGAACTGGTTTTATAGGATTTAACACATCTGGCTGTTTGGGCACATCAACCAACCACAGCTGTGCCCCCCACGCCTTACTGAGCAATAGGGATTGAGAGCCCTCAGAACCTAAAGGCAATCACGGCCATGTAATGCTCTAATTCTTAGCAAAGTATACAGAGATAGAGAAAAAAATATGACAGGCATGTGTGTTCTGGCTGTCAGATACATGCCATGCATTACCTTGAACGGGCTCTGCAGTTCTGGGTGACGGTAGCGATGGACAATGAGCCCAAGGGTGGCTAATCCTATGAAGAGCCATCGGGAAAAGCTGAAGAAGTTCATTAGATGGTAGATATCTCCGATACACACCATGGCAGTAACCAAAGGGAACTGAGCATTGTGAAGATGAAATACAGTCATTAAAGCCTTACTGCAGTCATCAGATTGGGAAGGGTAATATGGATCATCTCCTCCAGCCCCCCTGCAATCACAGGCAGCTACTTCACAGCCCCAGCATTTCAGAGGTCACCGAACATGTTACAAAACTCTGCCACAGACTGAAGATTGCTGGCAAAATCCCCAAATACAAAATCGCAATGTGCTACAGAAAGGAGCAATGGAGATCAACAGCATCATTGATGCTCTATGTCCTAGGCAGGGCAATTAAAACATGCATGACCCAAAAGCTGGTGCTGCCGGTGCAAAGACTACATACAGAAATACATGCTAAGTTTTTAGCAGCTCAGCCAAGCTGCAAGAGGCACTGCAGCACTGTTAGGATGAACAATCACCAGGGCAAAAAAAGGGCTGGGGGGGTCAACAACCCAAACCTGAGGGCCTCTCCACAAATGCTCATTTCCTACATTTCCACTGAACCTGGGAATTTCAGTTTTCCAAATAGCCAAAGCCTGGTAGAGATGTTTGCATAGGAAATATCAAGCAGCAACTGTGGCAGATTGTAACAACAGTACTTTGAAATAATATGTTTAAGGCAATAAGGCAGAAACTTTGAGGCAGTGGATTCCACTACTTGCACAAGGGCACTTAATTGTTTGCAGCCATTTCCAGTATTCCACCTTCTTCATTTTTCGGAAGCTGACTTAGTGTCTCAATACCCTTTAAAACTCCTCAGCTTCTCCAGGCTTTGCAGACTGCCAGACAAAACAAGAAAGCCAAGACTGCAAGAAGAGGGCATGTCACACAGGCAGACCTCCTTACCATTAACATGACAGCAGGAAGGGGTGTATGTCTTCGAATGTGGATCATGGAGAAGAGAGGAGGCCACTGCCCTTCCCTGGAAGCCACAAACAATGTCCTAGGAAAAGACAGGGAGCCCTGCGCATCAGCATCCCACGTCCACAGTAGACATGAAGAGATCAGTAGCTGGACTGACCTGGGGCCACAATGCATCCCATCAGCACAGGCCTGCTATTTAAGGCCACAGTTTTGCATTTAGCCTCACTTTTATTTATTTTTTTTCCAAATCCCCTAAAATCTCCAAAGATCAAATTTGCATAGTTCTCCAAGGACCAGTTAGCTTAGTGCAGGACAGAGCCCACCACTGGTAGTGTCCCTATGGCTGGCCCATTAGCAGAGACCTTTGGGCAAGTCCAGAGAGACCACAAATGAGTTCAGGCTGGAAACAGAAACAAGCCGGTGGGAAGTAGAGGGGTCACACACCTTAAGTCTTTATAAGAGAGGCTGGTGAGGTCATGAGAGGGGATTGTCTTGATGCCCATCCCAGAGGAGACTGGGCTTGAGACCCAGGAGGGCCTGCTAGGCTCTACCACAGCAGCAGCTACACACCAGGGATAAAATATATAAATATGTATCTATAAAGATAGACAGATAGGTAAACTATATAAAGATATAAATGCAGTGCAAGTTCCTCAAAGAACAGAGGGTTTTCAAGCCTCTGGCCAGTTGTTGGAAAATACGGTTTATTATACTCCGGAGAGGCCAGCTACACACAGGGCCAGCTACAGAACAACAGCAGAGAGCTCCTTGCCTTCATCCCCCCTTTGAGTCGTGAAAGGGCAATTAGGGAGAAGGCATTGCATCCAATTTTATAAACTTAATATCCACAAACAAACTGTGCCAGAGCATCAGCTGGGCTGGAGCAGAGCCCAAAGCAGCTGGGGCATGAGTGTATAACTGGTTTTATTGCTGTCTCTGTGGTTTTGCCGGAGCGTGGCTGGCCAGCAGCCAGGGAGGCCCCATCACTGCTTATAGGGCCTTTCTGCAGTCATTATGTTAATGATGCCAGGAAGGGGGAGAGAAGGGTGACAGGGACATGCAGAACCTCCAGGGACATCCCATCCTCAAAGAAAATTGCTATCGAGAGGAGTTAAGGCCGGGGGGGGGATTCTCCCCACCCTATTTAATACAGGACTTGAGGGTGGTGGATCAAATAGCTCATTAGCTCTTGCTCTGTGAAACATCCCTTTCATATCAATTGATTTTTCCTTTTGCAATCAAAGCTGTGAAACAGAGCCAGCTCCAGAGTGTTTGCTCGGCTGCTCAGGACCAGGACAACATGCTTCTCCACGAGCTCTGCCCTCCTCTCCAGTTTCAGGGCTCCCACAGGGACACACAGTGTAGTAGCCAGTGAGGAGCTGGCAAGATAGTCTTTCCATGGAACAACGTTTTTATTATTGCTACAACAAGGCTTGTTGAGCCTTGACTATTGCTTTGGGAGTAGCCTGGCCCTAATAACTTTTCACTGAACTCAAAGCAAAGTCCTCCAGGGAGCACTTGCCTTTGGCCAGAGATCTTCACAACAGAGGGACCCTGTGCCCTGCAGCAAAGCAGCTGGGTGAAGCCAGCAAAAGATGGTTCCGTTTCACTGAGCAGCTGCCAACGTCAACAAAGCTCGTAGTTCACCAGAAACATTGACATTTCACTTTAAACTGGGGATTTAAACTGAGGGGACATGGGGGGAGGTAAAAATCTTGTTTTTATGACCAGCCCGAGATAGTCTAGACCTGGCCAGAGAAAAGGAAGAGGAGACCCTTAGACAGCCAAAAATGTCCTGTAGTTTGCATACTAGGAGCCAAAGGCCTTGATTTTTTCCCACAGGAGTGGCTAAAAAGCCGTCAAAAGGATGGACAGGTGCACAGGTTACTGGTGCTTCCCTCTGATTCAGTAAGCCAAAAAAAGTAATACTATCTCAGGGATCTGACCTTGAAAATGTGAGGATTCCTCCATTCATGGTTCCAAAGCAGGACAGTGCAACAAGGACAGGGACCACTGAGATAAGGCTTTTGCAGGCTCGCTGCACAAAACTCTGGAGGAAGAACAAGTGTGACTGTAGGAACACATGGCGATCTCTAGATGACATCAGATTCAAGAGGAAAAGAACTTCCTCCACTGAAGGAGTAAAATATAACTCATAAATCTTGCCTTTTCTACTGTCATCTGCAGGTTCTTTTTCATTATCTTTTAGGAAAGAATAGAAGTTACTCTTGTCCAATAATCCAGAAAAATAAAGCAAAAATGCATTTTATTAGGAAAACCATCTCCTAGACCCTCTTCATAACCACCCCTTCAGTATAAGCTGACCACACTAAAGAAAGATATCTGTAGGGGTGACAACTCACCACAGCAACAGCTGGAGAAGCCAGAACATCTTGTGTTCCCAGGACGGTGTAATAGGAGACGTTGGTGAGCATATACCCCACAATGACGGTGATAACAGACACAATGACAGCCAAAGGGATGTTTCTACAAGAAGGGGAAAGAGAGATACACAATGAACAAGCTGTTATCCCTTTTGTTTTTCATCGTATTACTGCAGATTGCAGCTGGTGTTGGTTAGGTGAACCCACAGGCTTATTTCCTCCCATGCTGTTTGCCAGCATTTGGGAAAGCGGTGGTACCCCAGAGGCTGGCACACAAGAGCCGCCTGCTTCTCCCAGCCTTACCGTTCAGGTCTGACCAGCTCCTCACGCACAAAGCTGGTCTGAAACCTGCACAGAGGGGAGACACAAGGAGAAAGTTTGAACCAGGTCTCGGACACCAACATGCTGCTCGTGCAGTGCCGTCCCGTCGCACCTACCAGCCTGAATACGCGAACATGCCTGCGTAAAAAGCCAAGGGCAGCTTATCCGGAACCAGCGACTGCCCGTCAAAAGCATCCTGGAAGTTTTCAGTGTGGCCTACAGAAGAGATAAACAACAGATACAGAGCAAGGAAACGCCAGCAATGGACTTCCTTCCCATGGGCTAACAGCCTGTGTACCTCCTGCCCAAACCAGGGAGACGTGTCTGCGACCTCCTTGGAGCCAGGTATTCGGACTTGATTCATTGCTTTAATTTCTGGTGCTGTGCTGACATGCAAGCTGCATACACCATGACAGAATAAATTTATCTCCTGACCAGCTACTGGAGAAATTTCAGGAAAGGCAATGGCAGCGTCTGTTTCTCTCTCAGACAGTGCCGGCTGTGGAAATGGGAGATCACTGAGACAAGAAGTTCTCCTGTCCTTTCTTCCAGCCCCAAACTGATTCCCCAGGTTGATCCCTCCCTCCCCACCCCACCAGCAGCTGGATGCTCGCTCTTTTTTGATGCCGTGCAGCCAGCGAGGCAGCTAATTCGGCTCTCACCGCGCTCCCCTGGCCCCGCCACCAGTGCGCTGACCCCGGCCCCACGCTGCGCAGAGCATGGGAACCAGGCGGGGAAGGCAGCTGGCGCGGGAACGGCCCCGCGGGAGGGGAACTGGGGACACAGGGGGCAAAACAAATGCAATAATAAAAAGAAGAGGCAGCTCAGATAAAGACCCTGTTTTACCAGCTCTCCCCCATTTTCCTAAAAGTGCTTTGCTTGAAATAAACCTGGGACAGCACTGAGAAGCAGAAGAGAAACGGTCACTTTTACAAAGCCATCCTTGTTCAAAAAAAGAAATATACATGTATATCTCAAAGTCGAGATATTGGTTATGAGGCATATTTTATCAAACTCCAAAAATAAATAAATAAATAAATGAGAAAAGGCAGCAAGAAACACCTAATGGCCTCTCATTCGAAGGAAGAACAATAATACAGTCAAAAGGAGTTATATTTCTAACATTTTGAAATCTGAGTGCCTCAAAGTTTGGATTCCACATCTATATTCAGTTTTCCATATCCAAGTGTCTTTAAAAACAAGAGGTGCAGAGCTCGTGCAGTTGCGCCTCTCCAGGAAAAGGATGAAATGGTGTGGAGCACATGGAGAAAATCAGGCCACATCTGCAACGGTGCCCCCACAAGGAGCTCTGAGATGAGACTTGGGCGTCCGGGTGTAAAAATCTGGCCAGCAAGTCTCTGAAACAAACCTGGTCCAAGGGGAAGGCACTTGCAGAAGAAAGGACAAGAGTGTGACCAAAGAAAGCAGAGAAAGCCAGGGAGCGAGACAAAACGACTTAAAAACAAGCACAAAAACTAAGTCAAAAAGAAAATGAATTTGAAGAAAACTAAACTAGAAAATAGAAGTGGGCCTCTCGGGGTAGTCTTTTTATATTCTAAAATGACTGCTGATAAGTGATGGCACATAAAAAGAATTTATGGTCTGCAATATATTAATGAGTGATTTAGAGTCCCCCACGAGTCACATTAAACACAACCTGTCATACCGGGGTCTCTCGGTGGATTCTCTCTCCAGATGTCACCGGCACTTACCCTCCTTGCCGGAGGACGGGTGCCAGGGCTCCAGATTGTCATTTGAAGGCATTCCTAACAATAATGGCTCAGGATTTCTAGCTGCAGGGCAGTCCTTCCATTCAGAAGTGCTGCCCACCCAAGGGGGAGTTTTCGCATGTTCAAAGGAGCCAGCTCCAGACATTAGAATGAAACAGGAATGTTGAGCCCACTGCCTCTTTTGTTCCCTCTGCAGAGGAAGGAAATAGTGTGAAGCCAGAGTGGGCTTCACTCCTTGAGCGTGAATGCCATGGGCTTTTCCATTAACTGAGGCTTGGATTAAAGACAATACTCCTGTATCAATCCCAGAAGATACCACTGGTACATTTTTTTGTTACATTTTTCCTCTGCATGCGAGCATGAAGTCCTGTGCAAGTACACTAAGTTTCCTGTCTTACTGCCCACCCCCATTAGGAGGTAAAAAGCATCAGCTGGAGCCACAGGAAAGTTAGAGATGCAGTTACCGGAGCTCAGCTGGGGGCTGGTAACTCCTTACACGGCTGTGACAGGATCAGGTCACCAGGGGATGCTGTCACACGTCCCTGATGTCCCTTGCATTTGTGCTGCTTTGGAAGGGTTTGCAGCCATGCTGACAAAGGGCTGGTCGCAGCCCGAAGGAAGGTGTCGGCAGAGGAGGGTGCCTGCATCACCCTGGGTGGGTTCATCCCCAAAAAGCTTCGGGGAAAGCACAGCTGAGCTGGGAGCATCAGCCCCAGTGAGGTGACACAGCTTAATGCCAACTGCCCCTCCCTTGGCCACACACCTACCCTGGGCCAGCAGCAGCATCCCCGGCACGATGATGAGCGCGAGCGCCAGCAGCTTGACGATGGAGAGGGCTGTCTGCAGCCGGGCGCTCCAGGTGACACTCCAGGAATTGAGGGTGAGGACCGTGTCTGGAGAGGAGACCACACTGCTGCAGCCCATGCTCGATTCATGCAGGAAAAAGAAATACAGAAATGCTCCCTGCCCTGGGGATGCGGGGGACAAGGCTGCATCCTTACAGAGAGGATGTTCATAGCGAGAGCAGGCAGGATGCTCTCACAGCTGGGTGCACCAGGCGAGGGATCCAAAAGCTTTGCAGCCTCAAACCAGGTGGCCTTTGCACAATTTTACATGAATAGTTTCTACCCCTGCACTCGGCACTAGCCCCCCAGACCTCGGGCTCCAGCTGGACAACAGGGATGCCCATTCTCCTTCTCAGCGAATATAGGTGCCCCAGACCAGCTCCTTGCACCAGGAAGTTTTGAGCGGACAAGGAGGTAGCACAGGCCCCCAGTCCCTGAAGATAAAGCCCTGTAAGCACCCCAGGTCCAGGGCAGAGAGGCCCCAGGAGTGGCAGTGGCACGAACGTGTGTACTTACAGTACCCCAGAAGAGAGACAAGCTTCACGGCAGGAACAGGGGCTGCACAGGGGGCAAAAAATGGTTCCAGCAAGTAGCGTCCAAATGCCAGGGAAACCACGGCGCTGTTGGCTGGCCTGGTGAGGGGAACCAAGGGCAGGGTCAAACTCTGGTCCACGGACGGCCGAAAAATAGCGAGAGGGAAAGCAGCACACAGCTGTGGGAGGGAAGCTTCCCCAGCTTAATCCTGCTCTACCACGAGGATCCCATAGAGTCTTCTTCACAGGTTTTCTCAGAAAATGTGTTACAAGTCACATGCTGCAAAAAGATTAATTCTTAGCTTGAAAGCGAAAGTTGAGATTAATCATACAGAGCAATGCTGTGTGGTTCATGTGTCCTACTTCATCCCAACGTACCTGGAGGACAGGCTGTTGGGAGGGGAGGATTCTCCTTTTTCAGGTGGGAAAAAAAAGTCATTTACAATTTTTCTAAGTTATTATTTAACTCAGGGCTAAGCCAGAAATCTTTTTCCACAGGAGAATGTGAGAAGTTTCACAATGGAAGCAGAAGATCTGAAATGAGCCTGGCATCTGCTCTCAGTCGCCAAAAAATATCACAGCTCTTGCAGGATACCAGCTGCCAGGGGAGAAGAGAGATATTCCTCAAGTACAGATCACATCGAACACATGTAACTGTTTACTCATTCCATCTTCTTCCTTTTATTACTGAAAGTCTCTAAAAGTTATTCAATTTTTTTTTTACCACTTTCCTTTACAAACTGCTTAGACTGTTACCTGGAACCATAAATTTAAAAAAAAATAAAATAAAAATCAGAGCATCCAGCAAAGGGCAAACAAACAAAATCTCTTACCTGATAGCAAAAAACTCTGCCCAGAGAAATAAGAAACTTGGCAGAGGCCCTAGTGTCTCCAAAATGTAGATATAATGTCCTCCAGACTTGGTGATCCTTGTTCCAAGCTCTGCATAACACAAGGCACCTGGAAAAGTTCAGGTATAAATGAACTGAGTAAATCATCCTTTGCGTTTTGTCTTTCCTATATGACTTTCAGGGACTGAAGGAGTCTGTTTAAAATAAGTAGTGAACTAGAGAGAAAGAAAAAGGGGTTTTAGTAGAACCACACCTTTCGTTATTTTTGTGTGTTATGGTGTTTAGAAGGAAGTTCACTTTTCTGTCAGAAGGAAGGAAACTCTGTTTTCTAGTTAATGATGCGACTTGTCCAGGGAAGTTATGTGGAAAGGTGTGTGGAAAGAAACGCTGCACTAAACCACAAGAGCCTTCCTTTGACCAACGTGCCAGGGGTTCGAGTTCTCTCATCTCTCCTCTCAGCTTGGTGCGACGGCGCTCGCAGGGCGGTCACAGCAGCTCAGCTGACCGCCAGCGGCCGCACTGACCATTTTGATCCCATTCCTGGTCACAGAACACGTTCCTGCGTCCCTATCTTGCACCTTCACATCTGCATTTGCAGACCCCGCAGAGAGGACCTGGAAGGACATCCCCTCTGGGAAGGAGACCCGCTACCGATGGAAAACACGGCTCTGGTACTGCAGAGCAGTGGAAACGTCCACGCAGGGGGTCAGCCTGTCTCCCCTCACAGGCGAGAGAGAGACCCCAGGCCTGAGCACTGCAGCGAGGAGCCCCAGGAGAGGCATGCCAAAGGAGACGGCTTTAAAACTCTAGGCACATAGTGGGAAACCTTTACACCTGTGCCAGAAGCACCCATCTGTGTTTCCTCTACTGGGCAGCTCGTCGTGCCATTCGAACATGTCCGAGTATGAACACCTGAAGCCCTGCCTACGCTGGATCCACTTGTGATGTAAAACATTCCCTGTTCGCCAAAAGAAATCATAAAACACTTCACTTCTTCATGCACGACGCCCCTTGGGCTGACCGCTGCTGGGGTGCCACCTGTGGGGTAAGAGCACCCCCAGCTGTGCTATCTACTTCTTCGCCCAGCTCAGTGGCCGTGGAGGAGCCCCGTGGTGGTGCAGCCATGCCTCCAGCTCCCGTGGAGAGCATTCTGGTCATGCCAATGGTGAGGACCCCAGTCTTTCCTGCCTCTCTGCTGGTGAATTTGTGCTGAATCCCTGTCCAAAGTCTTGACCGTGGGCAGACCCCTCCTCTCTTTTATCCCAGTGGGTTTCTTTACATGCTTAAAGCTTGTGTTTAAGTGCTTTGCTGAAGTCAGGCTATGGGACTCGTATAAATGCCACACTAAGGAAAAAAGCATAAAACAAAGCAGGCCCTTTAAATATACTGGGGAAAAAAAAAGCGTCAGAAAAATTATCATGGGAGGTCATCAAGCTGATAAGAGGGAAAAGCAAACCAACAAATTGAGCTACAAAATGCAACATCTCATCAAAGAGGCAGCCAGGCCAGAAGGGGCTACCAAAGGCTTCCACAGAGAGAGAAACCTTCCCAGTGTGGAGGGTGGGCTACATGGCCAGCACATGCCTTATCACTTATTGCTCTGCTCAGTTAACAGAGACTCTGCTCACATTTGTTTTAAGATTTTCTTTAGGCAAAAGTATATCATTCCCCAAACAACCACGCGCAAGCTGCATCCCACATGTACAGTAAAGCAGCCTATGCTCAGCAGCACAACGTGAAATCCTGGTGGGCATATGCAAAGAGCAAGAACCACAATTGTTGCCAGATTAACAACTGAACATCCCAATTTCTAAATGTCACAGTGCTAAGGTGATTTTTCCAGATGGAGTATTTCTCCTTTCTTGTTTTTTTTTTTTTCAAGTTGTGAAAGAGGAAGAACTTTAAAGTCACCCGCTGAAATAAGCACCAGATTTCTCCCCAGAGTTGAGAGATCTTGCACTTCTCCTAACAGCACCTTGAGAGCATTTCTGAGAAGGTGCTTGCATACAGTTAACAAAGAAAACTAAAAGCCATGAGTTTTACCCAGGATAACTGTATGAACTACCTTATTTCAGAAGAACTAGAATGAAATTGTCATCAAAAAGCCGACCCTTTGTGAGAAAGGACTGGTATTAAACACCAAAAACAGAGCACAGAGAGGGGGGCTGAAGGCATCAGGAACTGACCTGCTCTGTCTCCTTGCTCCAAGAAGAGCCAAGCACACCCGAACTGCTTCCGACAGACACCCGCCTGCCCTGGCAAAGGCCCCTGGTGACCCCCAAGCTTGTTAAGCCTTTGTTTCTGCTGCATTCAGAACTTTTGGGGAATTTTTGGTCTACTCTGCTCCCAACCATTTATATATACAATTTTGCTGGGTCCCCTCACCTCCCCGTTGCTTAAGCAAAGGCTTACCCAACTCCCCACTCACCAAACATCGAGAGGAGCCCGCAGGCAAACCAGACCACCAGGGAGAAACCCACAGTGCCTGAGTTTTTCAGCACTCCTTTTGGGGAGATAAAGATGCCGCTGCCAACCATGCTGCCGATGAGAAGTGAGAAAGCCCTCAGCAGAGTTATCTTTTTCCTCAGAAAGACAGCCTCCTCTTTTTTCTTGTCCTTCCCCATGGCTGCTCTTCTAATCCCAGGGGAAGCTCATGCATTGAGGAGTTATGGTGTCTCTCAGCTGTCCTCAAGGCTCACCTGTAAGACAAGGAAAGAGTTAGGGATTTGGGGGTCTTCTTTTCTGGACAAGATTTTTTGCAGCAACCTGTCAAGATCTGTTGAATCCTCCTCAGCCACTGGATATAACCAGCAAACAAACCACAGCTGCATATAATACACTCGGCATCATCTCTCACATCAGTACAGCTCCTGAGAGGGACTGGTAAATTCTCCTGCTTCTGCCAAGGAGCACAGAGCATTACAAGTTGCATGCCACGCTTCAGGACATGATTTCCAAATGCAACTTTGACACCCAAAGAGAGGTTTGCAGGACAGGATGGAACTAGCCAGATTAGGGTTTAATTTATTGGGAACTAATTTGGGTGAACATCGATATTGGCACACCAGCAGAAAGTTCGTTTCAAGTTGCAAACCTAATAATCAAGACCTTGAGAATCACTGATGTTATTTTTTTTTTAATTTATTTTTTAATTTTTTGGAGGAGCAAAGAGCTCTGTTAACTGACCTACACAAATGATTTAAGCTGTTTTAATTTCCTATCTATCCTTGGTGATGCACCCCAATTGCAGCTTTAACATGAAGAATTCATTTTATTAGTGTTTCTTAATATAACGTCAAACCCTTTTACTACCAGAACACTGAAGAGCCAAGAATAAATATTGCTGTCAATTCTAAGGTAGAGAACAGACATTGATATAAGAAATGCTGTTTCTACTATTAATATAAATTCTTTCTCAGTAACAACAGCGAGAGTGAGGAGTTTTTCCGAGAAAAGAGAGAACTTCAGACACTCCAGGGATCACACAAGCTGACCTCAATCCAGCTCGTGTGCTGCAGTGACCTCCTACTTCATCACCCCGGCTCTTCTTCCCCCATTACTCAGAGGCCCTTCCCTGCAAGGACGGGCAGCGTTACGAGCTTTGTTTCCAGGCAGTAAAAGACAAGACACAGAGGCTACAGACTGTGCTCAGGGTCACTGTGGCAGGGAATCAGACTCCAGTTTCTCCTGGTTCTGGTCTGGTGCCTTCATCAAGAAACTCCTCTTCCACTTAGGTAGGTAAGGCAAATTCACATCAGTTAGCACAGTCTAATTTGCTGTAGCGAACATGTTTGTAGTTATCCTAACAGCAAGGTGGACATTTTACAATGCTAATTAACCCTCTTAGAGCAGACAAGATGGGTCTGGAATAATTTGGGTCCTGTCCCTCCACCTGTCACACGTCCCCTCCAACACTCACACACTCTGCATCAGTGGTTTTTGCATTTTTCTAATGTTGTAAATCACAGATATAGCAAATACTTGCCTCAGCCCCCTGACTGTGTACTATTGCAAAGGGACACCATATTTGAGAACCGTATTTTCTAGACTTCTTAAATTATTTAATAATTGTATTGGTGTGTTTGTGAGCAGGCAGCAGTCACCTACAGAAGCACATGTAAGAAGACAGAAGTTATTTTCCTGGTAGACTATTTTCTGTCCACAGATACAAGTGTCCCCACAGCTTTGAGGGGACATTTCCTGTTGCCACTCACCCTCAATACCACTTTGCGTGCCCTGTACAGTCTCAGTGTAACGGAGGGCTTCTGTCCCATATCCCCGGTTGTTTTCCCTCCAGGAAGGAGTGGGGGTTATCACTTTCTCCACACACATATGAGCAGCACATGTACAAAGCTCTCTCTTTCCATCAGCATTAGCTGCTTTCTCTGAGATCACGCCAAGCCTGCACAAGCATCTTCTCAACCAAGCCAGCCAAGCCTGGTTATTAAGCCTCTAACGAGTCCCGGAGGACTCCTCGGGCTGGGTCACATCAGCACCGGCTGGTACCGCACAGCCGCTGCCCGGAGCCCCGCAGCCTCGCGGGGCTGCTGGAGGCAGGGGCTGGGGAAGATCCCGGCAGCCTCCCGAGCCCTCAGCTGCAGCAACCTCACACTAATTAATTAGCATAGGTGAAAAGCCACTATCATCTGGTATTGCTCAGCGGGACAGAGAAGCGCAGAGCATTCATTTGTAAGGGTGATGCACAGACAGCTCCCCAAATTGAAACCAATGTGAAGAGAAATGTTTTGTGCACAGATATGTCTAAAACACTATTGTGAGAAAATTAAAAGGGCACTTATCTGTTTGGCTGGGTTTTAAACAGAGCAGGTGCATTTGCAATCCATCAGACACCCATTTCTTGCTGGGATCCCGAGGCAGCAAAAGGCAGCGTCTCCTCACAGGTTCTGAAACTCCACAAAGAGGGGGGAAGGATTAAAAAAAAAAAAAAAAAAAGAGAGAGAGAGAGAGAGATCAAGTCAAATTTGCACACCAGGTTAATGATCCAAAGTAAATACCAAACTCCATACTTCTGTCCACATGCTTGCTTTTCTGTTTTTTGTTTTGTTATACTATTACCATGCAAGAGTATTTGGAGATAAAACAGTCCAGCACAGTAAATTTCAGAAAACTGAAATCTATTAGGATTTGTTCCAGAAGCTGTTGAAGGAGGGGAAGAAAAAAAAAAAAAAAAAAGAAAGAAAAAAGAGAGAGAGAGAAAGAAAAAGAGTAACAGAAAGCTGTTGAATAACACTTCAAAGAGACACCTAGCAGAGAGCACCGCCTGGAGAGCCCGTTCTTGCCTGCTCTGCTTTCTAGCTAAATTCCAGCACAAGGCACATTAAAATGCAGAGATGTTAATCCTTGTGGCAATGCCTAAGAATATTCACAATGTGCTTAGCACAAAGTAAATGCACAAAGCTGCTTTTTGTTCACCCTTTGACTTAAACTACAGGCTCAAATCCTTCTGTGCAAAATGCAATACCTTGCATGAGATCACCAGCCAGCAGGACTGGAGAAAAACAAACCCATTTCACAATTTTTCACACCTGCTGGTTCTTTACTCAGTTGTTCTTTGTTTTTACTTATTTCTTTTTTCCAAGCCATTAATCTTACCTTGCAGACACTGCAGCATGGATGGAGATGAAGGAGACAAACATAAAGGGGAAATCGTATTTGTTATTTGTAGTGGTGTCTAGAGGCCCCAGCCAGGAGAAGGACCCATCCTCATGAGCACACAGAACAAGTAGATGTTACTCTGCTGAAAAGCTATCCATATAAACAAGCAAGTTAGAAAAAGCAGAGGAGGGAGAAAGCATCATTCCCAGCCGGGGGGCTGAGACCTGGAGCAAGTAATGACCTCCCTCCTGTCACGCAGGAAGTGGGTGGCATCCCTGGGAAACAGTTCATACCTCCAAAGTCCCAGTCCAATGACTTACCAAAAAAAACTCAGCTACTAGGGAATACTAACTATTTACAGCTGTATTTTCTTTGCATGGGCCTCAATCAATACAATACAGCCAAGAACAGGTTAACCCCTTCCTTTTCATACTGCAAAAGATGTAGGCATCAAACTGTTCTCTGCAGTCCCACTGTTTTTTTTCATGCCAAAATATGTCACTCCAATTCAATGTCCGCCACAAGGCACAGGATCTAACTAAATAAAATCAGCAGTGAATGAGAGCTTTTTTATTCATGCATGAAAGTAGCATAAATAAGCTTTAATGAGACTGGTGGTGGTCTGTTCTGGGAACTCGATCAGAAAATCTATTTAGGAGACCTGAGAGATGTTTGTTTGTAGACTATAATGAACACAAGAAACAGGCTAAAAAGACAAGATGTGCAGCTCAACTTCTTTTCAGCTTTCTACAGCTGTTTTACTGCCCTGGATAAGAAACCCAAAGGAACAGTAGCTAATAAATCAGACTCAATCTTGCAGCCTGAAATGTAGTAATAAATCCAGGGTGATTGCTATAGGTGTAAGCATGAGGATCATTTCCAATGGGTCCTCTTTCTACTTTGTCATGAATTCAGTCTCGTGAGTTGGCTATGAAAAGACTGCAATTTCCTAACACTTTTTTTCTTAATGAAAATACTTTTTTAAGCCTTGAAAGGAACATGGCTCTTGGCCTGGGTCACACCACCTTTGTCATCTTATTTAGGCATTTCCAGTTGTCCTTTGGACAAGAGTGAAATTTTCTGGAAAACAGACCAATGAGTGTGATGAATCTGACATCTTGATGATGTGATGATGATCTCTTAATTGAAAACCTAAAAGCATTGAATCCACACTTCCATTCTTTAGCTAGAAATTGGACTAAACTGAGTCCGGTTTTCAAGCAGCAAAATTTCTCTCGGTTTTACAACTCCTTCCTACTTGAATTTTTAACCTACATGAAGTTTAAAATTCTTTATGACAACCAGTCTGCCAAAGGAACCATTGCAAGTGCATATATTTTAATAATAGTTTTCACAAGATGTACAGATCATATGATGTCATCTCACTTTTTTAAGTATCTGAGTGTAACTTTTCATTCGGTTGCCACAAGAAACACACTTCTGTGCATCCAGAACTCATTTTCCATGAAAGTCATGCAGGAACATTGGCTCTTTCATGAGCGTTTCTTCCTTTCGTGTCACCTGTGACATATTCAAAACACAAATATGGGTCTGACGTGCACCTTAAAATAGACTCAGCTCTTCTTCCACAGCACTAGCTGTTAAAGACTATCAGAAGGATGCACCAGCATCCCTCCCTGTTAAATGAACACAATTCCCCTTACAAATAGGAGAAGCAAATAGCCCAGGCAGTTGTCCCCCTGTCCATCCTTCCCAAATGACCAGCACCAAGATGACCAGGTGCTGGGGCACATAAATCCTAGGAAAAAAAAGCCATTTCACACAGAAACTGCCTAGCATAGTAGGATGCTTCCTGAGGCCAGCATCTTGGCTCAATAATCTCTCTCGTGGGGCACAGTGTAGGGAACGGTCCGTAGAGCTTTGTTCTTTTGCAGACAGCACTCCAAGTAGCAAGCTGTTTTCGCTCTCCAGATCAGACCTCCTCCCTGGAACAAGACAATTTGTCCTATTTGAAACTGTTTTCTTAGCTGCGTAAGACAGAACACAAACAAATATAAATCTAAACATTTCTAGTAAAGGAGATCCAACAGAGAAGTTTAACACTGTAACAAAGTACGGCCAAATTTTCCCAAAATGAGAATTCCTTTTTAACCATTCCAAATCAAAAAAAAATCCTGAAATAAAGCAACATCCCCCCTCCTCCCGATGATTTGTTGCGCTACATCAGTGCTGTGGTCTGAGGTCTATTCTGCCTTTGACGTGAAGCTGGGCAGTGCTAACACCCAACAACCCTAGCTCTTGCAGGAGAAATTCCTATGTGAACCAGGTCTTTGTTTTACCTCTCGCCCTGACTGAGAGCTATGAAAGCTCTCTACTCCTAGCCACTGCTTGGTGAGTTACCAGAAACAAGTTTAACAGCTTCAGGCTGTTCCCTCAGGAGGTGGGTCCCCACTGGGGTGTAGCGGTGCTGAAGTGCCACCCAGCCCTGGAGGTGTAGGTCTGTGAGCCGCTATGGTGGAGGAGTTGATCCAGGCCGATATTCCCACCAGTGCTAGGACAACAGCACCATCATCCAGAGCCACATGGTGCATCTGCTTTCAAGCAGCAAACCAACCCCGAAGTATTCCTAGAGATGTTCTGCAAGAACAAGACACATTTCCTGAATGGGAGGAAGTGCCAAAATGGCCCCGCTCATCGCCATCTGCCCTAGCAAAGAGGAGGTTCCCCACTAATGCAAGCTATTTTAACCAGCTATGGAGACAGCTCCCGCCAGGCGAGATTTTTTCTTGGTGCAGAGGAAACCTTCGACTGCTGCTGCTATGCTGCACGTTTCTGGATGGCGGGCCCCATCTGACAGAAGTTCTGATCTACCCCCACT
Source organism: Anseranas semipalmata (assembly GCA_013399115.1). Lineage (NCBI taxonomy): Eukaryota > Metazoa > Chordata > Aves > Anseriformes > Anseranatidae > Anseranas > Anseranas semipalmata. The sequence goes on from VXAA01002485.1 coordinate 260,644, forward strand.
TCAGCCATCTGGAACTGAATCCTTCCAGAACTGCCTGTAATAAAATGCCTCTTTCCATATTGCCTCATATATTACCCTAGGTTCCCCCTTAATCTCACTGAAATACTGCTGATTGATCACCCCAGGCCTCCAGCTCCCCTAAGGCTCTACCACAGTGCCTAGTTTTCTTCCTTCTCTTCCTGCCTTAAGGGAATTCAAAAGAAAATTTAAACATTAAAAAGAAAAAGAAAAACACCTGCATTAGCCCCTCACTCTTGATTGCTACTCACTTTTTATGTTGTTGTCTAATTCATGGTTAATCCTCAGTATGTTGTGCTAACTCTCCCACTGCAGTACCTGACGCGCGAACAGCCCAGACTCTGCCTCGAACATACCTCAGGGTGGGGGACTGTCTCCTTTTGGCCTCTCTGCTCAGCTGTTACTCATTTATTAGAATATAAGCCAAATATACAATTATGCTGGAGGGAACACATTTCCTTGTTAACTCTTTCTGGCTTTCATCCAGAATTTCTCAAGCTATGGAGATTTATATTTTACTGCACAGTTTCAGATTAATTGCTCACCATTCCCTGTGCCTCTGATGGAGGGAAGGAGGACAAGGGGGGTTTCTCCAACCAGAACCACTACCTCATCCCCTGTGAGACAGTACAGGAATGCATGTCCAGAGTTTCTGGCAGCCCATCCCAGGTAGCAGGGAGAAGTGCCCTGTAAAAAGTAAGCAAAGCCTCTGGCCAGAAGGAAAACACAACTGATGGTCATCCTTGCCAGCCCTTACAGGGCCCCCCTAGTCCATCCAGATGCCCACACCACAGTGAAGGGCTGTGCAGGCAGCTGCGGGACAAGGGTCTTGGTGAGGCAGGGGGTGGGAGAGGATTTGGTTAAGGGTAATGGCATCTTTCCCTGCATCTACAAAGCTTGCTACGGGATGGCATTTTGCACTGTGCCATCACAGGGACAAGTGTGCTGCCTCTGCCAGCTTTCCCACAGCCCAACAGATGGAACAAAAAGTAACCCAAAACCCAACTTGTGTGTCTTTCCAGGTAACGTACAGGCCACCTCCCATTTTCACTTGTATTTAGTAAGTGAGAATCAGATTCTAGGAAGGAGCATGTCAACAAAACTAGATCAGCATGCTTACTGGGAAGGTTAAGTCAACATCAGGCCATGTTTATTCGGTTTTAAAGTAAGTACAGTCACAGAAGTGTCGACGGGAATGGACCTCTGGGTGCTGCTGGTCCCACCTCCCATGAGAAGCAGAGCTGCTGCCAACACCAGCTCAGACCAACCATGGCTTTGTCCAGCTGAGTCTTAAAACCGCCCAAGGATGGAGAGTCCCCGACTGCTCTGGGCGACCTGCTCCAGTGCTGCACCACACTCCTGGGAAGAAGCTTCTCCCAGTGTCCACCCTCAACCTCCAAGCCATGGCTTATGGCTGGCATCCACAGCCATATCATCTGCCACTATGGACACCTGCAGCAGCTCAGCCTCACATCTTCCTGCCCAGATATGCCTACACTTGACTTTGGCACTGCTCCTTGCCATCCCTGTCCAACAACCGGGGCTCCACCAGCCCCAGAGACTCACTTCTTCACTTCAGGTTTCCCTGAAGCCATTGGACTCAGCACAGCTGTGGGCTGTGATGGCTGAAGCACAGGTAGCTACAGCCAAGAGAAAGGCACCAAGTGGATATTCCCCCCCGACACGGAGGCTCTAGCGTGGGCAGCCCATCTCTGGTGCTCCCACTGCCCATGTCCTACCCCACATCCCCTCCACATCCAAAGTCCAAACAAACTCCACATCCAAACAAGCTCCTGCCTTGGAAATTCTATTTTTAGGGTGGGTTGTTTGATTTATTTGTTTTGGTTTTTTTCCTCCCTCCTTTTTCCATCCTGGACTTTGAACCTCTCTATGATCTCAGCTTGTCAGCATGATTGCATCATTCATGGCAGGTAACGTTAGCAAGAATAGAAGGAAATACAAACAGCACTTCACACAGCACGCCGGCAGCTGGGAGGACGTGCAGCCAGCAGAGGTTACAGACCCCAGTCAGGTTGAATAAAGACCTGCATCACTGGAGGGGCAGGAGCTACAATTGCAATTATCCGTGTTGAAGTAGAGGTCACTGCATCTCCTGCTTCAGGAGCAAATCTGAGCACAGCGGGGAGCCTCAGGAAGACATTGCCTTTGTGCAGTGTTGAGCACTGGGCCAGGGCAGCCCAGCAAGGCTCTAATGCCTGCTGCTCAAAGGAAGAAATGCCATGTGTTTTTTCCCATCATTGTGGCTCAGCATAGACATAGACTATGTGTGGAGACAGGAGGAGAGGGCCTTCCATTGCAGGACTGGGCCATAGCCACGAGTGGCTCTGGGATTTGGGGTCCCTATGGCCCACACCAAGGAGTCACCATCCTGAACATGGAGACCTGAATTCAGCTCCTCTCCTTGTGCCTTAAAACAGTCCTGACCAGAACACCCCCAGCCCCAAACTCCACACCCAGCTCCTTCAGCACCCAGACTGCTCGGGAAGGCGCTGATCGCCAACCCACAAAATGCTTGCTCTGCGCATTTCCTTTCAGCTCCCTAAAAGCAGCAACATTAACCCCAGAGGAAAAAGCTCAGAGCAGAGCAGGGTGGGCACAGACACCCCAAACTCAGGCCACCAGGGAGGGAGCTGGGGACGGGCATGGGGCTAACTTGCTGTGCAGGCACTGGCAACCCAAGCCTCTGTGGGTTCCTCTCCCCAGCAGACTTGCCACAAAGGACAAGGAGAAGGAGACAGTGGCTCACCCGGGGGAGGTGGGAAGAGGATGGTGTTTACCTGCGGCAGATCGCTGCTCTGGCTCTATCAGCAGTGCTGGCTGGCTTGCAGGGTCCTCCCTGTAGCAAGTGGTTTGTGAGAGGTGTCCCGCATGAGTGAGAACATCGCAAAACTCAGGACCTCTGTATGAATTCCACGCTGATGCAGCTGCTTAAATGTAATTATGAAAAATATTAGCAATTGAATTGTGAAGGCATTGCAAAACAGCTAAGTACAAAGAAAATAAACCGGCATGCTGTGATTGATGTAAGCACATAACGGTCTCCACATGTCACTGGAACCAGCGTGATCTGCACCAGCTGAGGAGCTGCTTCTAGAAATGGAAAAACACTTCCAAAAGGAGTGACAGCACAGCCGGGAACAAGCCCTCACTCCCTGTCACAGTGCCGGTGAACCCCATGGGCCTCCCCTGCCGTGCAAGGATGGGTTTGAAGGGACGCGAGGCCTCTAGCCACAGTTCACAACCCTGCGCTTGCCAAAGCTTGGGGCTGAAGCACGCTTAGCCAGGATGACTTAACCCGGCGTCAAGAATGCTCCTCGGTCCTGGTCAGAACCGGACCCCTGTGCCACCAAGAGCAGGGGTGATGCTGGGCACCTCCGTGCCTCGCCACAACCAGCACCAGCCGCCAGGCCCTGCCAGCCGCTGTCCACCCAGGCCCAGCCCCGCTCACAGCTGGCCCGGCCCACCCATGCTAACGAGCCCCAGAGAGGCACCGGGGCAAATGAAGGCGCTTCCATGCCAGGTCAAGTGACACATGTTGGCCAGCCCTGAGCAGCACAGCGCACCCAGCCCCTCACACAAACATTTTCCCTCCTTGTTTAGCTGCAAAGTGTTGTCTTACACAGGTCCTGGGGCAAGCACAGACACAGCAGCCCCCGAGTTCTGACATCTCCTAAAAACACAGAGCCAGCACCTGCAGGCTTAACGTGTTACCACCCCACAAGGAGAGCTTGTGTTCATTTGGGTTCTTTAATGCCTGGCCACAAGAACACTGTGGATAGGGAAGTATGTGCGCAGCCCTGCAGTAGCATTTACAGATGCTGTGCACTGGCAGGGCATCTCCTCTCCTCTGGCAGCCAGCGGCAGAGGGCCTGAGGTGGGCAAAGGCACTTGTGAGCACAGCACCATGGAAGTGCCTCCCTCCAGCCAGCACGGACAGGAGAGAAAGTGAGAGCAGCAGCTCTGGAGAGGGTAATGAAGGCCAAGACAGAGGGGTGAGAGATGAAAACATCAGATTGAAAAGGAACGACAAATCCCTGGTGAGGAACATAACTAGGGGGGTTGAGAAGGATCAGACGGCAGCTCCGTAGTGAGGTAGACAGCATTTTCTTTGTGATCTACACCTCCACTTGGGTTTTCTGACAGAAGACAGAGCCCATGCTACACAGACATCTCTAACACCCGTCCGCCCTCCCCCTGCCTTTGGAGGCAGTCGCTGCTGGAGCAGGCAGGGCTGGCATGGGCTGCGGTGGAGGAGGCAGGACACGGGCAGGGCCATGCCCTCCTCCGAGGAGATGCTCCGAGCTGCTCGGAGCCACCAAAATAGGCAGGATGCTCTGCTTGCACCACAAAGGCCAGGTGGCAGCCAGGCTCAGCACCCCTGGCAGTGCCCAGGACCATCAATGGGTGGCCAGGGACATCTGGCAAAGCAGGGTCTGGCCGCAAGGGTGCTCGGAGTATTAAGACCGCAGCTCCCCTGCCAGGAGCTCCAGCCATGTAGTTTCCATCTGCAAGGCCTGCAGGTGACAACGTGGAGTATTTCAGGGTAGGGCCCCCTTGGAGCGGGGATGTTGCTGCCAGCCATGGGGATGGGTGTCCTGGCCATGCTGAGGTGCTCTTGCAAAACTCTTCCAGGGAAGGAGAGAGGGGAAAGGCAGCAAGCCGCAGATCCTCACATCTAGCCCTCAGTTCCCTGTATTTCATTAGGCAAATAATAGTTCAGGGTCAATAGCATCGGCCTCTTTCCTAGAACTGAAGCAACCAGAGCCAACGACCAGGTTGCCAAGCTGGGGACCCAGAGACGCAGGCAGAGGTCCCCGCTCTGCAGTCAGCTTCTTTTGTTGTCCGCAGCACAGCGGTACTTCATGGCACCAAGCAACAGCACGTCTCTCCCAGGCTGTGGTTTGGGGAATTAAAGTGTATTAAGGACGGGGCAGAAGCAAAACCAACCACTGGCTTGGTTTCCTCACTGAAAGTCTCAACAGAAGTGCTCAGGAATAATTGGGCAGTGGGGTTGCACACCCCCGTGCCCTAGCAACAGCCCCCCACGCTAGGTTTAAACAGGAGAAGCCTGAAAGAAGCCAAATTGTGGTTGGTTTATTTTCCTTCCTAGGGGATAAAGAGACTACAGTTTTCAGAGTTATCAGACTGATGCTCGCCTTTAGTACTAAAGTCTTCAAAACAGGAGAACAAAGAGAAACTCAGCACAATTGACAGCTCTGCGGGCACAGCATACCTGATGGTCCACGCAGAGCTCAGCTCCACAAAGACACGGGTCATCTCCGGTGCTCGCTGGGAGACATCCTCTCTCCGACCATCCAGAGGGAGGATGGGCACAGAGATGCAAAGCTCCCCTCACGGTGTTTGGTTATGAGACACGAAGGCTAGGCACGCATCGACCAAGCACATGCCAGGGGCAGCCCAGGAGGTGGGGACTGCCGGCTGCTTTTACCCTGGAAACACGGCACGGCACCAGTAAGCAGAGCAGGCCACCACCAGCAGGACAGCCGCTGCCTGCAGGCAGAAGCCTGAGGACAAGGTGCTTCAGCTCCCCCTTTAAACGACATATGCTCTCGGACGTGACGCTGCAATACACTGCCGCTTATGTGCACAGATGTTCCTCAATGTTCTCCCTGATGTTGGAAAGACAAGGTTTCTGTAAAGCAGTTAACTGGCAAATATCCTCATTTGTGTTCCTCTTATAGTCTAATTACTCAAACTTGCCAAAATTATCAGCATGACTTTTTCTTACTTTATACAGAAAAATCTCTGCAACTAGCTCTGGTTTCCTTCATGTGTCTCAAGGATTTGCTCCACTACATACCCATGCTCGTTTGCAGCTTAGAGATCAAGAACCAACACTTCACACCAGTGCCATCCCAGCGAGAGCCGCCAGCTGCCAGGCAGATAGGGGACATCTTCAGCAGTAAATGACTCCAAATCCAGAAGCCTCCTTAGGAGACATGCTGTAGGCTCACTCAATAGGTACGGGGGGTTACCTAACAGCATTTTACAGCGTTACTCAAAACATCAGGCTAGGCACAGTCTTCCTTCTGACACTAAAAAAGTCAAGCCGCTGCCACATGGGATTATTATAGACTGGTTTTGTGTACCACGGTGCTTGCAAAAGGCTTGCATATACGTACAGCCTTCTTGGTTGCACAGCTATTTAGGTGTTATCACCAGTTTTTCAGGGACCGTTATATTTAGTTCTTGTATTTTCCTCTCCTCTGAAAGTTTTCATCATGCTTTGGACTGACATTCACTGACTCCTTACAAGCCACCCTCTGTCCTTTTATTTCAGAACACTTGCTTACAGAGTGCGATATGTTTCTGGTCGGTGCTGACATGGCATGCTTTGTTAAGAAAAGCTCATTTGTCAATCTGCAAGGTCAGGATATTCCTGAAAAGTAATAACAAGAAAGCAGACGCCATTTAAAATGGATCTCAGGCCACCAGTGACCGAGGTACTCTCTGCATTATCAGCCTTGCATACAAAGGACTAGGTATCAGCCCTCGTACCTTGTTAAAGCAACTTGCCTGCCTCATATGAGGAGATGCTTCAAAAGGCACCTCTGTCCCAATTTACCTAGAACTAAAAAAAGCTGAAGGTGCACTCAGGCCACAGATCTGCCCTGCAAATACCCACGGGCTGATTTTTCCAGGGAGGTTCCTTACCTCTAACACTGCTAATAGAAAGTCAATATTTAACAGAACAGATGCCACAGAGATACATTTCTTAATTTCTGGAAATAAACACAAAGGCCATATTGAACGCGTCCACACATCCCTGACGTGACTCAAACTTGCTGCGTGGCCTTGAGGAGGGAGGTGACCTGGATCTCAGGAAGCTGCCTGGGTTTACCTGCAGACTGGTGAGGAGACATGGTGGAGAACAACCTAATTCCCTGCAGTCCTGAAAAACTGTGTTCATTTCATAAACATTGTTCCAGAAGACACTGCAAATCCTAAGAGACAAGTGCCTCACCAATGTTCTCCAATTAATTTCTGTTAGGAAAATAAGTTGCAGAGCAGAGGTTTTTCCTAACTTAACATGGCAATATAGTGCCTTCAAGACTAACAATTCATCAGCCCAACTCAACAACACATGGTTTTCTAGAGTGTTTGAGGCACGGTCTCTATGAATTTCATTGGGATCCATCTTTTGCTTCCTCTCACTTTTCCTCTTCCTTTCACTTTTCTCCAATCTCTTCATTTTAGTGGCAGACAGGTTGCAAGATGGATCCCAATGGAGAGACATTTGAAGTTTTTCTTTGCTGTGACACTGATGTAAAGCTTTTAAGCAAGAAAGCACAGCTTCACACATGAAATCACATTGGATTCTCACCTGTCCTCCCTCAATGCCTAAAAATTGATGAACTGGCAAAAAAAAAAAAAAAAAACACCTTCCAAATGTTTTATCGCATGCACAAATGCTTACGAAGGCAGAGGAGACAAGTGCACTCAGGCTACAGGAACTCCAGAAATTAGGCAACAATATCAGGGTGGTGAAGCAGCATTGAAGGTCTAAGCTACGAGAAAAAAAAAAAAAAAAAAGAAAAAGGTTACAAGATGAAGGCACAAGGAAACCCAGCAGCAAGGTGCATTTGCTTCATCCCCACAACTCCTCACAGGCATCTTCAACTACTTACAGTAACAGCCTAAGATGTTGCATTTCTGGTATCACTACTAAAAATTTCCAAATCTACCAAAGTATCATGAAACCACCACAAACCCGAGCCACAAATCTTTATCTGAGTTACTGTTTTCACGTCCCTTCTCTCTCCCCAAAACTTCTCCCAGAAAAGTCAGTCAAAACATTTTGGTTTTACAAACAGCAAGACAGCCAATGCCTTAAGTCCAAGTCACTTTGAAATAAAAATAGAATCGTTCAATTTTTTTTTTCCTCTAATGAAAAGAAGCATCAAAACTGAATTTCTTTCTCACACAGGACATAGGTGCAAGGAATCTGCATCCTATACACATCCCCTGGCTTCATGGGAACTGGAGGTAAACCCAAGGAACAGCTGAGAGGTGCAATAAAGGGATTAGCTTTTTTCTATTGTAGGAAAATCCTTTTGACTGTGACCCTGCTGTTTCAGCCATGGTTCCTCTGGGGTACATCATGACTAACATCTCCCACTGTACAGCCCTGGCAGCAGAGGAAGTGCTGGCCTCCGAAGCGGTAACTGTGGTGAGTGCAGCCCTTTGTTTTTACCGGATATTTTGAGGGCAGCACAGAAAAAGCAGTCACATCTGGGACCATCTCAGGGGGCTACTGGCAAAAATCCAGAGACTCCATAGAAGAGGCAGCAGATTGTGGGTTTTGATGCCTTGGGCAGGATGTCTGTTTCCACAATGGCTGGGGAAGGAAGGAATATAAAAGGAGATGGTCTGATAAGAACAGGGCCATGATAAAAGGACTCTGTCTGTTCAGTATTAATTTATTTTAGCAAGAAGAAAGGTGCCCACAGTCACTAGGTTACAGACCTTGGTCTCTTGCCTCAGTGAGATGAGAACTGTTAAGTCTTGAGGCAACGTTAAATACTGGATTTTTCAGCAAGTACAAAAATAGATACGGAGCAGAACAGAACAGATGTGACAGGCAGTGGGTTCTTCCCAATTCACGCTGGAGTTCTGCAGAAAGTTGTTAAAATCATTTCCTCAGCTGTTTCAATGCTGAGGCCTCTGTCCTGCTTTATCCTGGACAGAGGCAACTTTGCAGCTGCAAGGTGGGGATCTGTGCTTTCCAAAAGCAAGCACCTCTTCCACAACACAACTATTGGTCTTTTACTTACAAATTTGTTCTGCAGCCTTGGGACAGCTGAGAGCATTCACATCAGCCAGTGGAGTTACTGACTGGCCCATAAAGAGCTTTACGAAAGCTTTAGAAAGCACCACACCATGTGAACACTCCCCGCTTCTGGAGGCCAGCTGGTCTTTATTCCATCCCAGCTCACTGCTTTTACAAAGGGAAAATAGAGATTTCAGAAGCAGACTTTGAGACTGCGATTCCCTGTGTAGACGAGGCCACTCGCAGCATAAAGGACCACCGTGTTCTCCAACCCCCAGAATTTGCCCATGGCACATTGTCCCACCTGCCCTCCCGCATTGGGTTGCTTTGCCTTGTGCAGATGCAGTTTTATTTCACGCAGTTATGTGTCAAATGCCAGCATCCACGGCTTTAACGGGATAGTTGCCCACACCGTGCTTGGACGTGAAGTTTCTTTCTCGAAATTCCTACAAGTTTAGAGGCAGGAAATTAACACGGCAAGCTGTATCATGAGCTCCTCCTGGTGGTCATTAATGTTGTATTAACCTCCCCTGCATTTCAAGCTCAAAATTAAAAATACTGCTTTTGGACATGTTTCTACTCTTTTCTTCTATACTTAAGAAACATTTTAAAATGGAAACAAAATAAAACATTCTGTGAGTGAAGTAAAGGCTCTCTGCTTTCAGATGTGGCTAAAGAGCCACACGTCCTCTCTCCTCGCTTCGATCTTTCAATAAAAATCACGAGTTTCACTTAACATGTAGTATGGCCATTGCACATTTCTTCTTAGCAGAAGAAATTATTTTGTTTGCAGCTTCAAGGGAAGAACAGAAGACTCCACTTTTCTATATGACCCACATCCGAAGAAATACATCCTTCCTACCTGTTTGTACCTGTTGAAGACAGCCTTCTCCTTGTGGATCCTGTAGGCCATGAAGAGGGAAAGAGGAAGGAGAGTCATCCATATCTTTTTTTTTTTTTTTTTTTTTTTTGGAGATTGGGGTAAAATTGCAAATTCTATTCTACACAAATAGCATGGATAAAAATCTTACAGAAAGCTAAATTATAACTAATGCTTGCTCGAGGCTTTAACCAAATCAGTTTGATAGGCACTGCACAAGCATCTAGCATTCAAGAGCTGTAATGTAACCTTTTAGCAACAGCAAAGAATAAGCTGTAATGCATAAGTGAAACGAAAGGTGGGAAAGAACGTGATGCAATAGATTTTGGAAAGACAGTCCACTAGCAATGGTCTCTGCTCCCCTCTAGCTGGCCATTGGTATATGGTACTATTGCTTTGCAGAGACGACTGCTCTCTCTGTAACAACACAGATTTAGTTTTCTTCAAACGCATGCTGCTAGCCAGGTAGCAGGAACAAAACCTTGTGTGTCAGATCTGCCTCTGCTCAGTCTTGCTGTCGAACACTGAACTGATGTACTTTGAAAACCACCTTTGTCAGAACAGGGCATCAGACCCTTTCTTGAGTGTGGGCTAGTAGAGGCCTGTGTTAATGCTGCCCATTTTCAGTACATAGCCAAAACACCTTGTGTCAGAACTACTAAACCCAACATCTTGCATTAGAAAGGCTCATTTTAGAAATGTTGCATCCAGAATATCCTTCTGATTCCTTGGCATGGAATTGTACAATATCTGGTCTATGCAGCACCGGAGGATATGCTTTTTCCACTGTCCTCAGCATCACTTCCTTCTTTCCTTATCTGCTCATACTCTTTTTTCAGCATAAAAAGCACAGACCATGGGCTTCCAAAAACCAGTTTGCTCAGGTGCCATCAGGCAGAAAGAGAAGTGGATTACACCAGAGATCAGAGGCACAGCCTGGCCCTGTGTCAGGCTGTGTTCTTGGGTAGACATTTGCCTCGGCAAATGGGAGAAAGTATGGATTGAGTGAGTTGCAAACACCTACCCACATGCGCCCGCCCTTTTTTTTTTTTTTTTTTTGCATACCTCTAAGATGCATTATGTGCTCTTAGTGATGCAGGTCCTATGTCAGAAAATGATCTCCTGTAAGTCCCCTTGCTATAACAACTCCAAGAGAGAAAAGATGCTTTTCTAAAATTTACTCTTATGCCTTTTTAATTTCCCAGCTATTGATGTTATTGATGATGATCTTGATGGTGTTGATTTGAAAGCCCTTTGGGCTGTTCAAGTTGATTGGCTTTTCACAGGGATGGCAATCTTTGGGTTCACACTGCATCATTAATGATGTAAGATAAGATACAAGATGCCTTAAGATATCAAGACCACGTGAGGAGACAAGGAAAAAAACAAACAAAAACACTGCAGGAAACAGCAATAGTTGCAAGCAAAAATTCCCTCAAAGATTTGGAGAATTTGAAAAACCATAGAAATTGAAGCCAGAGATGTCTTAGCTTACCTATGAGGACTGCATCAGTGAGAAGGACTACAGTACTTTAGTGCAGAAGCATTGCAAAGCATAGCTAAAAAAAAAAAAAGAAAAGTGGAAAAAATGTCTATCAATACAGCTCCCTAAAATACCCAGTAAGATTTTGCAGGTGTCAGCTACAACAACTAAAAATCTACAGAAATCATCCATTTATTATTTTTCAGATTTTTGCTTTTTAACTTGCATGAAGCTTTGTTGCAACAGAATACAAGACAACATAAAAGAACAGTGAAATGGACCAAAAAAATTACTAAATATCCTCCAGTCCAGAACCTCTGCAAAGACAGCCAGAATCTAGATCTATTATAGTCCAGTCTTCCTGGCAGCTGATAAGGAAATTCAAGCAAAGAGATCCAGAGATCCTCAATTATCTCAAAGACCACACAATCAAGAGGAGGAGGAAATGCAGATTAGTTCACATTCAACAAGGAGTTGTTTGTCTGCCCGAGCCTCTGGTTTAGATGTTTTTATAGAAAAGGAAATGTGTTTGTTCAGCCTCCTTCTGTCCTGTTACAACAGTGACTGAAACGCTGATAAGCCAGTGCTGCAGTGATAACTTGGCTTTCCAAATGAAGCTGCTATGTTATTAGGTGATGGGAACATTGGGCAAGGCTGCATTCCATTCCATTTTACTCCAAGTAACAATGCAGGTATGAAATATAGCAAAGTGACCACTCCCAAGAAAAAGCTTTTCCAAAATTGCAAAATGGAAAAGTTTGCTTCGTATCGTGCCAGTGGTGCAAGTGAAAGACTGATTTGGAGATGTAAGATTTAAATACTACAAAACGCTCAAACTCAAGCTGACACCTAGGAGCTACATTCATAAGAAAGTCCACACCACTCCAAGAATCTGCTTGGATAGTTCTGTATTATTTTCTGTCCTGTTCTTGACAGAAGTGTCCTTAACCTCTCCGAACACGAGATTTGCACGAAGGACAGGGAGGCCCCTGATCCACGAGGCTCAGAGGAAACCTTCCCCTTCTGGAAGCAGGCCCCAGGGGCAGTGGCTGGGGATGGGAGCCTTCCCCTAAGCCCAGTGTGGTGAGGCTCTGGTCAGGTCTTAGCCCCGCTGCTGCCTCTCCCCCAGCACAGGGGAAAGCAGCAACATCCATCTTCTGGGACTCCCATCACTTCCATGCTCTGTACTTCACCACATGGCCACGGTCCTCTTGACAACAAGAGGAAACAGGCAGAAAGAACAGCCCCACAGGAGCCAGCACGTCAACCAACTGAAGCGGGAAAAATCCCTTCTGCCTTTCTCACGTGCCTCAGTGATGTCTGCGGTGCTTCTTGAGCCTCCTGAAGTTTTCCTCTGCTGACCTGCCATTTGCTCCCACCCTTCCCGCACCCTCCCTCAGCAGTACACCCCGGAGGCCCTCAATCACATTAGCAAAACAAAGGTTAGGATATAGCAGCACCATCCACAGCCTTCCCATTAAATGGATTCCTGCATAAGAGAACGCAGCTCCCAAGCAGCAGGACGACTCTGCCTCCTGCTCCTAGCAGGCTGGAGTCACCAGAAGGCTTGGGAGGAGATCCAAAAGGAGTGAATTGCAGCACCACATGAAGAACCTTCAAAGTGCAAGCTACATGTTTAAAGACACGTTGCTACAACAGCACTAATTTAGACCCCGTTAAATCAGTGTACGCAGGTTCAGCAGCTGAGCTGGTTAGAAATTAAGGGTAGACTTGAAGCAGTGTGCAAATCTAAGCAGATTCTTCCCTAGAAAAATAAAATCTTGGTGCTTCTAGCTTTAAGTCAACCCTATTTTTGCCTTACTACTTGCATCCATTTCTATCACCTGACAGTCTGACTAGGTTTTTTAGGTATTAAGCCTATTCAGTGCAACTCCTCCATGCAAGTGAAACAACTATTGCAAGAGTGTTTGTCTGTTTAATGTATACCACAATAAAAACCTAGCATTCCTGTAGCTAATTAAGCAAAAATTAGCTCATTTTATAGGTATGGCTTCCCTTCTATTTTCTATCACAATGTGTATTTTCATCTGACTAGTCACAGAGTACCTTCAAGCTCTCAAGTTACACTATAACCTGTGCTTTAGTGCCTCTGCTGATTACTGGGGGTACAGGCTCCACAGAACGTTTAACAGATCAGAGATTTTTTTGTATTGCTCCCCATTTTTAGAGTCCATTTCAGTGAATCACAACAGTCTGGCACAGAATGATATTCAGGTTTTTCTTCAAGCTGTAAGATTGAAAGTTAAACTGTAAGATACAGCATCAGTTAGTACCAGTGCAGAAAAAAATGTATTTTAGAAGTCTCTGAATGTCCCAACCAATTGGAAAAGGTAAAATATTTTAAGAGTATTGACAGAGCTATTTTGCTATCAATGAAATGTGTAATAAATAATAAAAGGACCTATGAAGACGATCCTTCTATCATAGTAATTGTATAAATGCTAGTATTATTGGAGTTTGGTAACTGACATTCTGTACTGTTTAAAATCCCTTGAAATTGGAGGCAACAGAAAACATGAGACAAAAAAAAAAATCCACACACACTTTATAATCATACCTGCCATGACTGAACACAGTTTGAGTAGAATAAGAAATACATATATGGATTCTGTGGCTTGCTAAAGCACTACTGACTTTCTTAGTTTTGTAATCTTGTGAATAGTCCTCCTTTTGAAGTTTGTTTTTCTCTATTTGTTTTAAGTTACTAAACACATTAACCACAGGAAATTCTGCCTTATTTCTGCATCTTCTCCTAGGCATTTCAGACATCACGCATTCAGTCTATCCAAGCTACATCATTTTTTCCTCATTTACTATACAACAAGTGCAATTTAAAATGTAGCTTAAAATAAGAAAGCTATTAGTGGCAACATTACTGAAGACCACCTATAAGCTACCAGTTCATAGCAGTAGCCATGTGTGGTGAAGACATAAGCACAGCAAGGTTTGTCTGGAGAGGAAGTGTCTTACATCTGAACTATCATGTTGAACATCACATTTATTTCCCACTCTCCAAACACGTCAGTTAGTGTAATACATATTACTTCCCCTTACAAACCTCTCTGATAGGGTAATTGTGGGATGTATAACATGAAATCTCTTTCTGCTTTCTGTACAAATTGAACTCTTCCTTGAAGTGAAATTCACTTAATATTGAAGAAAATGGTTTAACAGAACCAACACCTAAACTTTTATTTAGGCACAGAAGAGGTACATTATACAATGTTTGTGCATTTTCCCCAAAGCATCTCACTAATGCCTCTTCTCTGAGCTGCTGGAAAAGTCTGGGGAGAAAGAGATCATTCAGATGCCACGTCCCATTTAATGCCTGGTCTCCCTCCTAAGACTATGGCAATTTAGCATCACTTGTGGAGCTTAATTTTATGACAAGCACAGCTGTCCACCAGTCTTTGGAATATGACCAGCTCATTTTGCAGTAGCCCACTGCACAGCTCAGATTTTTTTTTTTTCTCTTCCCCCCTGGCAGACCTGGGCTGAATATGGACACTTGGAAAAGAAGAAGTCCCCTTCAATGTTAACCTTAACCAAACCACCTAGTTCTTTCTCACATCGTTCAGTACAATTTACATGGTAAATGTGGTCTTTGAATGCCCTCCTTCCTCAACAGGTATAGGTCTGTAGGAACACAAGAGGCAGTCAGCTGCCCCTTGAGGAGAAGCGCTTTAACCATACAGAAAGTGCTCTGTCCAGTAACTGTCACACAATGGAATTTAAAACAATTTCTACAAACGAAGGTTGAGCATTGACAATCCTTACTGGACCAGACTTGTAAAGCAACTATACCAAGATTCGTTGTAAAAAAGCAAAAACTCTAACTAGAAATCAACTTGAGAATGAAGCACTTGATTCACATCTTTTTCAAATTAAGACTAGTATGGAAAAGCTACCTAGTTAAACCACATTTCCACAGCACAGATCCTATTTTAGGAGACTAGTGTAGCAGTTACTAGAGTTTCGTTAGCTTTTAGTTCTACCAGAAAGAAAAAGCTGACTTGCATCTTTAAGACTTACCACCAAAGCATATGGTTCAAGGGCAAACGTTTCTTCCAGAGAAGTACATTATCTGAGTATGGGTGGGAACTCATGTTTATTGCAGCAAATAAAACATCTGAGAAAAACTTTCAAGCAAAGCACCACAAAGAAGCGGACTCTTTGTATACTGTTCTTTTAGTTGACTTGTATGTTCCAAAGAATAATAATTTTTCCAAGACCAAAGCAAATACAGCAGGAACAGCACAGATAAATAGAGCTATTAAGCCAAACACAATTATTTAAAAGTTTGCAGTACTTATTCTAAAGACTGAATATAGCAGGCTTCAGAGAAATCAGACATTAGTCTAGGCAAAGCAAACCATCCTGTGAACCTGCTGTTAGGTGGAATACCACAAGCTCTGGCAATGAGACTATTCACCATCTTGATCACCAGATAGTTCTTCTGAAAGTGAACATTTTAGTCATTGGCTGCTGTAGAAACAAAGGCATTTAAAACCCCTGGTCATATCAGAATGAGTAATAACATTGTTTTTACAGTTTCAGTCTTCATTAACTTTTGGCCTGAGACAGCTGACCTTACTTACCAGCAGTAAAAGTGTAATTTCATGGGCTCCCAGGAGACATACTTCTATACAAAGAAAAAAAAAGTTTCTATAGAAACAACCACTTGGCATGATTGACTTCACCATATTCATTCTACTACTCAGGTTTCCATCATCAATCCAAAGTTATATCTCAACAAACAAGAAAAGGTTTGACTGGCTGTGTTATCTAATTGGCCAACACCACAATAGCTTCACAACTTAAGCAGGTGATGGAAAGCCCTCTAGAGAAAGAGTTGACCTTTGCTAAATGTACACAAAACCAACTTTGTAGGCACTTCACGGGGGGAGGAGGGATGACAACACCACAACTACCTTAAATTCAATAGAACACTCAATTTAAAAAACAAACAAAACACACACACTCCAGTCTTCAGATACCAAGAATTGTATCTTGCCCACTCACAGACTTTTAATTCTTTTGAAATCCAATTCTTTTGCCATATTTGGTAGCCTTCCGTCCATCTGTCCATTAGGGAAGAACAATCCAGGTTAAGTATTGCCCCATCCCCCCCAAACAGGAAACCAAAAAAAACAAACTCTCACTTTTAATGGAAATAGGACTCCAGGTGCTGAAGGCTATCCAGTAGCATTTAAAGCAACACTTTTGAGATATTTCATATATATTCCTGTGAATTATCCTATTATATACCAAGCAGTGGTCACAGAGAAAAGCTCTGGAGGGTAGCTGGCAAGAACACAAGGACAAATAGTAAATGTGCTTATATAGGTTTTTATATGGGCATGAAACTTGTGTCCCACTGAGACACTTTCAAGTCTACCACTTTAAGATGAAAACAAGTATGAGGAGTGAGTTCAGTGTGACAAATCCGGATGAGTGTCCGATGGAAATGCCTAGGCTGCAGCATTGTTCTTGACCAATCACAGTGATCACTTCTTTAAAAATACGTGGTTGCTCTGATAGAAAAACAGCTCTTTCACATCTTTGGCAAATCTTTGGCTAACCAAATTCTGAATGAATTTTAACACATTAATTCAAAAAATGTAAAAGGCATGTCAAAACACAGAAGGAACTAATTTCTGGGCATATAAATATTTAATCTCCAGCCTCTGTACTTAAATCATGATTTTTCCTCATGATTTCTTTATCCACAGAAATGAAATTT
Organism: Anseranas semipalmata; assembly: GCA_013399115.1. NCBI lineage: Eukaryota > Metazoa > Chordata > Aves > Anseriformes > Anseranatidae > Anseranas > Anseranas semipalmata. The sequence goes on from VXAA01002485.1 coordinate 277,601, forward strand.
GTTATTGAAACGGCACAGAAGTTTTACCCTCAAAATCTACAAGACAATCATGTTTTACACTTTAGGCCACAGAACTTAGTTCTGTACTATTTTTTAAAACTATTTCACTCTTAAACTGAAGCAGGACATGGTTTGATGAGGACAGTGTTCTTGCTCTTTGTAAAGCATGCAGCGGAAACAGAGTTCTGGCCTATGAACAGATCTCTTAGTCACTACAGTCAACCATAAATTCTCTGCAAACTAAAAGCCAGCCTAAGAAGTAAACTCGTGCAGCTGCAGAGGATGCTCAAATCTAACACTTTTTGCTGTCTGATTCTTCCTGCCCATTGCTGCATCATTTACCTAAGGCTCTCATAAAATGGCCATCACTGGAACCTAAGCATCTGTCCATATACAACACTGAAGTTGTTCAGTAGCACAGAGCACTATTCGCAGGGGAAGAAAATGCATTACACCAACTGCAACACAGTGATGTTTCCATTACCCCAGGTAGAGTACCCACGTGCAAACACTGTACTGCCATATGGAGTCAGAACAGGAAGCACTGACAACTGTAAAACAGAAGATGACACGTGGAGGGAGAAATTAGTGGAGAAGCCATCTGGGATAAAAGCAAGCATGACAAACTACATGGAAGTGTGCAAGAGAAATCTCTTCTTGCAGAAATAGCACACCACTTGAAGAAAAAAGAAATTCAGAAATGAGTCATCAGTAGCATGAGGCAAACCTGAACAAAAACCAAGAGCAAGAAGAACATGAAAATATTTTTTAGACACCCTGCTTAGAGTTTACATCTATTTCTCTAAATTTGCTAATATGACAGATCACAGAACACTTTCACCTCCCTTTTATATTAAGATTCAAAAAAAATATACACATCTTCACAAAATGCATTTGGTTGCCATATAATATACTTGGATTGAAACAAGATTTGCACTTTGAAAAATAAAAACAGTATGAGAATATTCCTTCTCACATTTCTTCAGAAAATGTCTTCTTAAAAATGCCATGAGTAAAGGGCACAGACACTGGACCTAGAAAAGCATTTTTCTCCTCAAGACATTCTGTACAGTTTTCTGTATTTACACTGAAGCGAATGAGAAGTCTGAACAAATTAAACACTTTAGAGTGCTAAAATCAAAACATAAGCAATACAATTTTTTAATTTCAGTATTTTAAAGTACAGAAAGTGGAAACTATATCAAATACAAATTTAAACAAAGCCACTTGTCCTCCCCTAGAATAATCAATGTGAACTACTTATAGAAACTTACAAATTTAAAGTAAAATCAAAACAAAATAAATACTGTACATACACTTTCCCTGCCTGCAGGCAAAAGAGGATGGGAAATACTGTTATGAATTGAAAAAATGCTCTTAAAGCTGCAGCATCCCATTTCCCAGCCAAATACTTAACACAGTAGTGCGTTTCTGTAAAAAGGAAGACACACATACACCGACCCCTACTGAGCAGACAAGCTAATATTTTCAGAGACATTAGAAGGAAAGACAGAAATTAGACTATAAGAGTAGAAAAGGAGAGGAAAAGACAAATGGGCCAGCAAAACATTACTACAAAACTAGTAAATATAGCCACAAACTAGCCCCCCTTTTTTTCCCCTCAAATTTCATGTTTAAAAAAAAAATTGCCAAAGCATTGGCAGCAATAGACATTTCCCAGCAGAAGTGACAATACATATCAATATAATCTCTTAAAGTGATCCCTTTCATTCCCTTCCCACAGCATGAAACTCTTATGGCTTAATTTATATTAAAAGTAGAAAAAGTCTTTTTTCCAAAACAGAAATGCAGCCTATGAAGAAAGCGCATTTCCTTATCAGTGCTACTTGTATTTCCCATCCACTGCACGATTTATCACTCTCATGCTCCCACAAAGGGGGTTACTAGGGTGTTTTTTGTTGGGGGTTGTTTTTGGAAAAAATGGATGTTGCAGCTTTTAATCTTGTTTAACCACAAATAGTAAGGCCCTGGGTTCCATTTATATTTCTTCTGTGAAACAGAGTAGCTCTGGGCTCACTCAGTCCCAGAGGTATAAACAGCTTTTAATGGTCTGGAAGTATTATGTGAATGAAGCTCTGAAAAGACGCTAGATTTGGTGGTGGGAGTGTGAAGGGACAGGCAGGCACGTGGAGCCTAAATAGGGCAGTAGTTATAGGCTTGTAGTACCAGGTCATTCTAGCTTCAGCTCTGCTTAGTCTCCACAATCACCAAAAAGCAGTTAGCAGAATTCATGCCAGCTCTGACTCTGAAACCCTGCAAAAAAGTTTCAGCATTTACAACTTCATGTCCTTGAGGATTAAGGTAGCTTATGCCATACAGCAAAGGCTAGGGAAAGCTGAAGCTTCTAAAAGGTGATCATGACACTGTGCTCTCTTATTTTGCTACTAAAGGTAACACAAGCACTTCAACTACCAAAAAAAACTTCAAAACCCCAAATATCTCCCATGTGATCAGAAAGCAACAATTGTAACTCTCAACATCTAACCCTTCCAAAATTGTCTTTAAGAATGGATTCATGTAGAGTATAGGTTGCATAGGTAATCTACCTCAGAGGTCATTAAAGGCTACCTTGTAGCCAGGGTTTATTAGCAAGTCTAGGAGGAGAAAAGAAAAAGTTGCTGGAAGAGTCATTGATATAGTTTCTAGGTGGTCTTTCCATTTTCATGTTTTGCTTTTGGTTGGTTGGTTGTTTTTGCATGTTTTTATTTTTTTTCCTAATTGTAGGAACGTGAGAACTTACGAGAATGGGAAAAACCCTACAATATTTCATTTCCTATTGTTCTGTCTGCCTATCAACAAAAAAATTAAATTAAGTTTTATATCAAATCCAAGTTCACTGACTTTTCAAAAAAGATTCTCCTTCATAACAAGTTACCATACCAGGCTTAATTCTCTGGGTTTTCATGTCAGTGCTCCCTACTCCCTATCTCTTCCATCCCAAGTGACACAGCAAGAAAAAAAATAGGGCTTTTTCTCTCCACTACTACAACACAAAGTTCAGTCCATCTACAAAAAGACTGGTGCAGTAGCGTTTTCACCTAGAACACAATAAAAATATCCCTACAAACAAGTACACAAAACAAGTGAGGTCACCACATCCTCTTCATAAGCTACCAGGAGACTTTTTTTTAAAATACTGTTCATAATGGCAATTTCTTTTAAAATTACATGTTCTGTGGTGGAACAGAGTTAACTTCTCCTGGAAGCATGGATATCTGAAGAAAGTGGGAATGAACCTCTGCCTGTTGACAGCCTGTGAAGAGACTATTACATAAACTCACAACAGCAACAACAGTGGAGAGCCACTTTGGAAGAAAAAAAAAAAAAAAAGTAGAAAGTAGAATAAAGAATAAAAACAAGAAGTAATATATATGGGTCCAGCCATGTCTGTGTTCCAATAGTCAGATACAGATAAATAACGCGGATAGTCAGAAAAGAGACTTTGAATAAGCCAGTCACATATATAAGAACACATATTCCATACTTCAAAATTCCTTACTCCAGATTCTATTCTAGCATACTTCTATTTCCGATTAGTGTTCTCAGAAATCTGCCTTCAAGGAGAGATGGCTCATTCTTCATTCTGTTCTGAATCTGCTTGCTGCCCTAAACTGGAATTTTCTATTCTTAAAAATTATACAGCCAGCAAGAAGGAAGCAGTTTGGTTCAATATGCTAAAGCTAAAACAGATTTCAAAGCTTGGCAGGCAGTAATCCATTCGCTCAAGCTTAAGCACAGGGAATATTTATATGATATATAATTTTAACTAACATTGACAACATAGTTTATTTGACTTATTACCTTGGTGAGAACATATCAGAAGATAGCTAAAATATTCTCGTTTGACTATTTCCATCTGGAAAACATAGCACCTGAGAATAGCAAGTACTTATTGTCACTTTCAGCACCATAGAGTACCTCTTAGCTTATCTTCTGATTTGTAGCAATCTTTTGTTATCTCCATTCCCAACAGTCTAAACAAGGTTGATAGCCTGCATTAAATAAAAAACAGTATTTATTTATTTATTTATTTTAAAGGGACTGAAAACAGCCTGAATGCAGCCAGTGGTTGTCCTTTTCCAGGGGGTGGGAGAGATATCTACTTGTGAAATCATAACTAGCAAACAAAAAAAAAGGTTTAAAAAAAAAAATCACTCATATGCACACACACAGACACACACACACAAAGTCAAATCAAGATAATGTAAATGCAGGGCTGCAAAAAAAAAAAAAAAAAACACTTATTTTGAAGCTCCAGAGGAAGTTAGGTCATGAAAACTACCCGATTTATTTGCAGTTGCATTATGTTTTGATGTTTCTCAATTTAGAAACAGGATAACATAGTGCTGAATAGTGTTGACCCTGCAACAATCAAAAGCACCTGACATCAGAACCATTTCCATAAATTTGTAAAGGCATTCATAATTTAGTCTAGATGAAAATAACTTTGCACAAATATTCTGGAAAGTCCAAGTTAATGTTTTTAAATTACAACACAAGAAAATTATTTCAGTATAGAATATGGAGGAAGGAAAAACTGGTTATGGAAAGCTAAATCAGTTCAACAAACTGGATAGCTATGCCTGAGTATTCTACTCTTAGAAATCACTCAAAAAAAAAAAATTGTTGTCACTAGCATATTCATGTTTTCATTTTGGCTGGACCCTGCAAAATGCCCTTTTTCCAGAATCAAGTATTCCCCTTTCCGCCTTCATCTCCATCCCCCAGAAGTTAAATATTTAATTTTATATTACAGAAAAAAATACAAATTTTAAATCAGTTATTTACAATAATTCAGAATTGGCATTTGCTGTCAGCTCTGTGTGAAGCCTGACACAAATGATCATTCTGATACCAGTAAGCTACTTAACGCTTATATGCGCACCAGTTAAGACTTCTAATTGGCTGTTATGCCCAGCTTTGAAAGCAACAGATTCTCCTGCCTTCCTGACTCTTCACTGAAATGTTTGAAGTACAATAATATTTTAATGCTTCTTTTGTGCTACATTAAATAATATACCAAATCTTAAGACCACAATGTATCTTATGAGTTATTTCTGAATAATTATTGTGGAAAAAACATGTATCTTGACCGAGCTCCCCGTTCCTCCAAGAAGATGTATCGTTTCCCTCCTTTGTACCAACTTCTAAATAACCAGCCTTTTTGCAGAAGAAAATCATCACAGATAGATTAAACAACACATCAGGAGGAAAAGTATGCACTCCAATTTGGAGAAAAGGGGTGCAGCTTAAAACAAGTTAGCTACTGGACTGACATAAGAAGAATCTTCTGTCTTTAGGAGAGTCTCTTCTAGTCCATCAAATAAATAAAACTGTATAAACGAGGACAGGTCAAAAGATAAACAAGCTGGCAGAGAATATGCACCTTGCAAGTCAACAGAAGCCCAGCCAATAGCTTATAAAGAGCAGGAAAAAAAAAAAATAATAAGATTCCATAAGCCTTAATTTAAAAATAATTAATAATGCATCTCATTCCTATTTAAGACTATAACCTGAATATCAAATTTAGGAGTCCAGAATAAACACCATTAATGTGGCTCTCCACTGCACCAAACATACATTATCAAAACAATTAAAAACTTTCACATTCTTAAATCTAAATTAATAACCCCCACAAAAAAAGTCTTCCAAATAAATAGTTTTTTAAAATGAATTTAAAAGTTGTCAAAATCTATCAGAAATAAATTATTGATAAACCACCTTCATCATCTTCCCCTCAAGAATTAGGTCAGAAACTACCAGCAACAAATGATATTCAAGCCCTGATGAGAGACTAATTCTCACAGTCCATGTCTCTCTGAAGATTTCCCCATTCCCATATGGTTATTGCTGAGCAGGTGTGGCACAGTGAAAATGCAGCATTGGGTTGTGGGTTTTTTGTTTTTGTTTTTTTTTGTTGTTGTTGTTGTTCATCAGGCAGTGTTTTATACGGTACATGCAAGTCTGCTTCAAGCAGAGGAAAAACAGCAGCTCCAGGCTCTGTCGACCTCAATACTGGTTTGTGTAGGAAAGACAGCAGTAGTAGAAGTAGCAGCTACATTAAACAAAGAAGCGTGCATGGCCATTCCGGTTCAGCTTCAAGATCTTCCCAAGGCGCTGTTTAGCAGTTGCCATTCCTTTCTTTGGACGTTTGCCTGAAAAATTAAATCAAGTACTTCAATCGGGAATTTCAGAACAATTTTTTATTTTCATAGAATGAAGATGAAGAATTTAGAGCTGATGCAGGCAAAGTTTTTGCCTGAATCACTTTCCAAAAAATCCTCTTCATCCATCTGTTTTGGAGCAAGCAAGCAGGGAATCAAAGTTCTAAGAACAGCAGAAGTTGTTTTCCCTATACTCTGGCTAGCGTTGTCATAATTAAAGTGATCGTATTATTTCCAAATATTTCTAGTCTAGGGAAGGGCAGTGAGTGTGGCAAAGGAGAACTTAAGCTGAGCTCCCTGAATTCTGTGCAAGTAAATTATTCCCTTGAGTAAAATATGCAAAATAAACTAGAAAGTAAAAAACTAAATCATATGGTCGTATCAGTTTTTTGTTGTTGTTGTTTTGTTTTTTGTTTTTTTAAAGTTTCTTCACTTAGATAAATAAAACTGATTCAGGCCAGTGTTTCAGAGCATAGTAGTGATTCTCTCTGTTCTGTTCTCTGTAATATAATGAATGCACAACAGATACACCTGCAGAGATGAAGAGATGCAATTGTAACAATGACAGTTTCTATTAGCCAAGCAGTCAGATTTTTTTTTCTCCCTTCCTCCACATATTCTAAGCCAAAATTTGACCATCCAAAGGATTCCCATTTTATATTTTTCCTCAAGGTCTAAGCCTGTCCTTTTTGCAGTTTCTGCATCAAACAGCTCTTTTTGATGTTTACAGGCTCCTTTTCTTAGATGTTTGTTGTCCCATCCCATCTCCCCCCCACACCCCTTGCCCCAGCAAGAGGACAACAGATAAACGTTACCTTTTGTCGCCTGGTTACTGATAGGGGGTGGATTTGATGCTGGCCTCTTCGTTGGATGAAGTGGTATAGACAAGGATGTTTCACCATATGGCCTATCAGGGCTAAGGCTGCCATCACTCAGCCGACATTCTCCTTGAATTAGATTGGAGTCTCGTGTATACTTGCCATGCTGAAAACTCAAGCCATTGTTGTGGACTATACTTCTGTTTTCCTGAACTTTATGATTAGCCTCTGATGCACCCTCTTTCTTGATGTATTTTTGTGTTTTACTTGTATCCTGGTATGGAAACGAGGAGGAGAAGAGAAGAGTGGAAGTTAATAGCTTTTGGATTCAAATTCACTACAGTTTTTCTAATTACACTACTACATCATCTTTGAAAAAGAGGATTCAACTCCACCTATGTCACCAATGTCCAACCACTTTATGATTCCGTCATTTCCTTTAGGACAGATTCCTCTTAAAAATAAGATATACAATATAAGTATAGTATAATATCTCTGTACAAGCTTTTTCATACGTACTTAAGGACAATGCTATAGATTAATTACATATACCAGCATACTCAATTTTTCTACTTTCTGATTTTAGTTTGCAGTAAGCAAAACAAACGCAATTGCTGTCAATTAAACTAGTCACTACAGCAAGCCATATCATAACCACTGACTACTTGAACAAGTAACTTGTTTATTTGTTTTCAATATTCAGTTCATGGGAGAATAAATGCTAAATAGGGAATCACAGACCGAAGATTATCGTGTAGTTAGATGTTCTTACAAAATTCTGCAAAGCATGCAATTAAAATGCAGTTATTAAACAGCACTGTTATTTTGCAATTTGATTTGTTCCTAATAGTTCTAGTATATACAACTTTAGAGACACTTATCAAGAAAACGTCAACAATTTCAGAGTAAGACAAACAACCTTTCATTTATATATTCCTTGCTGAATTCCACCTGGACATCAACAAGCAAAAATATTCCTACTTGCTGGCTATTGAAAGTTTTTTTTTTTCTTTTAAATCAGTTTGTTAGTATCAATTTCCTAAGCAAGTATTTTTTTTAAACTATTAATACTATCAACAAGTTCCACTTGTTCTGATGCTCTAGTTAAAAATGAGTGGACAATACAATTCTTCCCCAGTTAGACTGCATGCAAATTCACAATTTTTTTGTAAAATATCTTTTACTTTTCAAGATACTGTACTAAGCATCTTAATACTAGCCACCATGACAGAAGAGAGTTAGAAAGGGAAAAAAACAAAACAACAACTGAGAAAAAAGCATGACAGAAATATAGTCCTCAGTTACCAGCACCACAAGTATCTATTACCAGATTTGCAGCATGTAAAGACCTGTCCATCATGCTTACTTTCTGTGCTTACAGCTTTGTGATCTTTTTCCTATAGAAAAATGTTCAAAAAGTTTAAAATATTGCTTTACCTGAGGGGTAATCCTCGAAGCTTCGTTCAGGTGTCTAGCCCATGCTGAAGTCCCCAAGTGTCTTTCTTCTTCCTTTACAGACCTACCTGAAGATAATTTCAACGAGCTTAAACTTTAAAATCAGTAATTGGGAATACAAAATCAATTATACATTTGAGTAACTTTAAAACTAAGACAAGGAGGAAAGAAAAAATATAATGGAAAATTTTTCCTATATAGCAAATAAAAGTTGTCAGATCTGTTTGGTTCTACACACTAAATTAGGAAAACAATCTCACAATATAAATACAACTAATTAAAGATTTGTATACCTCCATAAGAAGGTCAGAAACACAATCGTTCAAGTTTGAAAGTACTGATGTTGAGGACAGCCTTTCTTTGCTACACTACAGCGTTCAGTTTTTCTACTACGGCTTTGTATCATGCATAGTTCATACAAAGACCAAGACTGTCTTTCGTTTACAGGCATTGTTTTCTTGCATTGCAAGGGTTTGGTAGCAGCGGGGCTGCAGGGGTGGCCTCTGTGAGCAGAGCCCAGCAGCTGCCCCATGTCAGATCAGAGCCAGCTCCAGCCGGCTCCAAAAGGGACCTGCCGCTGGCCAGAGCTGAGCCAGGGAGCGACGCTGGTTGTGCCTCTGGGAGAGCAGAGTTAAGGAAGGGAACAAACTGCTGTGCCACAGCAGCTGGGAGAGAGGAGTGAGAACCAGCCCTGCAGGCACCCAGGGCAGTGCAGAAGGAGGGCAGGAGGGGCTCCAG
>VXAA01002485.1:286862-303286 GCA_013399115.1 Anseranas semipalmata
CATGGGGGAGCCATGTTGGAGCAGTTTGGTCCTGAGGGATGGGCCCCATGGTACGGACCCATATGGGAGCAGTTCTTGAAGAGCTGCAGCCTGTGGGAAGCCCACGCAGGATCAGCTCGGGAAGGACGGCATCCCGTGGGAGGGACCCCACGTGGAGCAGGGGCAGAGAGTGACCGTGAAGGAGCAGCGGAGACGCAGCGTTAGGGACTGACCGCAGCCCCCATTCCCTGTTCCCTGCGCCGCTCGGGGAGAGGAGGTAGAAGAGGGTAGATGGGGGAAGGTGCTTTTAGTTTGCTTTTGGCTTCTCACTGTTCTACTCTGCTAGGGATAGGTAATAAATTATATTAATCTCCCTGTGCTGAGTCTGTTTTGCCTGTGATGATGCCTGAGTGATCTCCCTGTCCTTATCTCAACCCTTGAGCCCTTTCCATCATATTTTCTCCCCCTCTTCCTTTGAGAAGGGGCAGTGAGAGAGCAGATGTGGTGGAGTTTAGCTGCCCAGCAGGGTAAAACCACCACAACTACTCACATACAACATATGGAACAAGATCTAAGCCTATACTAGAAGTGTCCACATTGAAAACATTTGCAATACAGTTAACTTGTAAAATTAAGGGTATTCCAAGACATCAACTCAATTCAAATTTAGAGGTGAAAACTCTGAAACTGAAAGGTTTTGCAAAATATTCCTACACTAAGAGTTATACAGTTTCATCTTCTTTGCCAGTGAAGTTTGATATACATAAATACTGGGTTGGCTGGAATTTTTTCCCCTAACAACCTACACGGTGCTATGTTTTAGATTTGTGGCTAAAACTACATTGACAGCCCATCACAGTCTTGGCTATTGCTGAACAGTGCTTGGACAGGGTCACAGCTTTGTTTTTACTACTCTGCCTTCCCAAAATGAGTAGGCTAGGGGTAAGCAAGAGACTGGGAGAGGATGTAGCCAGGACAGCTGTCCTGAATTGGTCAGAAGGATATTCCCTACCGTACCACATCATGCTTGGCAATAAAAATTGGGGTAGAGGAGGGAGCAGGGGCAAAGGCTGTCTTCAAATTTATGTGTTGCTCAGAGACTGGCTGGGCATCAGTCTGCTTATAGGAGGTGGTGAGTGATTGCCTTTGCACCACTTGTTTCTTTTTCTCTTTCTTTCACTCAATAAACTGTTCTTATGTCACCCCATGAGTCTTCTCGCTTGTGCTCTTCCTATTCTCTCCCCCAGCCCACAGGGCAGGGGGAGGGAACAAGCAGCTGTGTGGGTGCCTAGCTGCCGGCTTTAGTCAACCCACCACAATATAGTAACCTGGATATTACATTTTTAATAAAGGTACAAAGACAGTAATGCACTCTGCATGTCTGTGTGGTTTGGGGGTTGATTGGTTTTGGTTTTTTTTGATTGGTTGGTTCTTGTTTGTTTGGTTTTTGTTTGTTCATTCGTTTTCTGTTTTTATTTATTTGGCTGGTTGGTGGGTTTTTAAAGGACCTACAGCTTAAGTTACCAAAGCATAGTCCATGACATCACATTAGGCTTTTCTGTTTTCTACTTAAACAAAAATCAATGTACTGTTAGTTCTTTGAATTAGCACCCTATTTGCTTGTGAGGTTCTGTTTGTTTCACATCAGCCAAGCTACAATCCTCTTCCCTTTCTTTCTCATGCAAAGAATTTTCACACGTAGTTACTTTTTCCTCTCTGTTCCAACACATGAGTTTGATTTCTTTGTGGGAATTAGTGTTAATGTTGTCTGTCATTCCCAAAATTTATTTAACAGATGCCTGTTTTCCACAGACATCAAGATGTCTGACAAAAAAAAAAAAAATTACCTCTGAATTCTCTTCTTCAAGATTAGAATGTCCTTTAATGCCCTGCATTCATAGCATAATTTCAGGAGTAAACTCAAGTGTGCTTTCTGAAGATACACGAAAGCCATCAAGCAGATTCCTACTGATATCTAAGTAACACACATGCTATGAAAGTTGCAACTATGTAGACTCTGTCAATCTTTTTTGAAGGAGATTACACTTTCAATCTAGCCATAACTTCCTCACTCTTGTAAGGATGCCACAAAACTTTTAAGTGGCAACATTTAGAAGATGTATTTTGACGAGCTCTCAAGCTAAGCTTATCTGTTTTATGAAGTAACTTACTTTTTATAGCAAAACAAAAACAAAAACAAAAAAGCCTACCTTTTTGAAAGATGCTCTGATATACTTAAAAGCTTGACTACACTTAAATATCTAAGTACTTATTCTGAGCAGCTTGTTCAACAGCAGAGAACAGCAGTGTAATTAATTCAGGTACCTACCACATTCCATTGTTTTGTGACTCTGAGATGGCTGTCGGTCTTTATGCCTACTTCTGGGATAGCTTCTGTGTTCCTGAAGAGAGGTTCTTTTATCTGTGCAGTCTGTGCTTTGAGTATGACCTGGTAAACATGTGGTATAGTGCAATCCTGCCATAGAAAGCATGCCCTGAATAGCTTCTTCTTCTGTACTTGTCGAGGTAGGACATTCCCTAGAAAAATACATGCATATTAAACAGTTCAAAACAGAACCCTAAATTTCTCTGAAGAAATGATTTTTACATTCATATAAAGCAGAACCATAAATATTTGTATCAAAAGGTCTAACACCAACAACATGCTTACTTTTTACTGGGAGTTTCATTTCTGGATGGCTTCTGGGTAGTTTGACAAAGGTCTCTCATGACCTTAGATTCCTCTTTGAAATTTGATGTTATTTCCTGTTTCTCTTCATCACCTGAGCTTTCTGACTCCTCTGTGGAGGAATCCTTCTGCTGTAACAAGAGTAAACAGCATACAGAAAGGTCATCATGCCTCCTAAAATAGAGATCCTACTTTAATTTATGCTAAATAAAAAAATCTAAAGCTTCTAGGTCCATCTTTTTAATTTATATATATATTCTTTTAAATATCTTTTTAATTTATATATATAAATAAATCAGAATGCAGTTAACTTGAATAGAGCAACTGAGATGTTATATAGCCATATATTGCAATACTGAGGGAGTACATGCTCCAGCAATAAAGAAAGCATCTCCAAAATCCAATTTCTTACAGAGAACACTACACATATTAAACCATGCACCAGATCACTGCATTGCACAAATCTCTTTAAAGAAAGTATTGATTATTCTTATCTTCTACATTCAAAGTAGAGGAAAAAAATATGGAACTATGGTTCCAAGGAGCCACCTAGAATGATTCCTATTACTTATAATGAGACACATGCTGTCCCAGGTAACAGTTTCTTGTTCCTGCTCTCACAAATGCAAGGTAACTTCCATCAGAAGCATCTCTATGAGTGACAGAAGCTCTCAGGTAAATCCAGAACACACCATGAACAGGGAAACAGCAGCTGTTGCCACTCTTACAGTGGCAAAGCCTCATTTCATGAATGGAAGGGCTTTTCAACTCCTGATGAGATTACAGCTCATACAAGCAGAACTGTCTCAAAGGTGGAGCAGCAATATGCATCTCAACATACCTTTAAGTGAAGGGCTACAATAGATACATTCATCGCAGTAATTCGGATTAATTATTTTCAACATGTTCCGAGAGTGAAACATTCAAGCCAAAGACGTTACATGACAGTCAATAAAAGGCTTCCAAGTGGAAGATCAAAACATGGAGGAATGATACTACTTCAAGACTGCCATCACTATCCCCATCATCAAAATGTAACTGGAAGGACTAAGTCAGTGCATCAGATCAACAAGAGATGTTTTTAAACAACAGCTTCATTCCTAAGAGCATCTTGTTAATCTTTGACACTTGTAAAGTGACACAAATGGGCAACTACATTGTAACTACAATTCAATGTTAGTAAAAAAAAGTTACTGTCTTGTTTTGCTAAGGTCTTCTTCTCTACAGTACAAAAACTTAAAAAGCATTTACAGCAGCTACGGAGATATTTCATTTTGGATATATCATTACAAAAAAAATAAACATCTAGAAAAATTATTCTGCTAAATACTATTAGAAATTAGGAAGCAAAAGGATACAGCAGAACTAAGGAATCTGCGGCATTAATACAAAATATTTCACTCAATGAGAGTGATCCAAAGGTGGCTACATGCTTGTATACAGAAGTATTTAGTTTACTTGTAAAGAAATCACTACAGTCTAGGCATTCAAATAGAATATCTGTTTATGAGTAGTCTGAATCAACTCATTAGGGTTTAGCCACTTAAGGTTATTAAAAAAATTGAAGGTTTGTAGGATTTTTTTTCATTTAACTATGCTCTAAAATGAAACAGTGTGGTAGACACTCAATTCTAATGATGAAAGTTACATTTATTATGGAAGAAATGAACAAAGCAATTATTATCCAACTTTTCTCAGCCTTTGCACATTCCAGAGCAGGGTCATCCTTTGCCAACCCCACCTTAATGGCAAACAAGATCATAGTATTTGGCTCAGGATGGCACATCTTGCCATTTTCCTCAGTACTAGAATAAATGAAGAATGAGACAGAAGGGTAGTGTTTGAAATATTATCTTGAACAAGAATTAAATATTTTGTTATTGCCCAAATAAATTTGAAATGAACAAAACTATACTTAATTGCTTTGTTAACTTTTGTGACTTTTTCTAGCTATACCTGTGTAGTGCAATCAGGCTCAGATTCTTCTGAATCGGAAATATCAGAGTATTCTGAGGATCCATTCCTGAGTTCTGATTTCACACTTTCAAAGAACACTGAGGAGAGAAAAATTAAAATATAAAACCCAACACTTATTACAAGTAATATTTAACAATTATGATAGAAGAACACAAAACTCATTTTTTAAACAGTCTGTATAAAGAAAGCACAACCACACACTGATCTCATAAGTCAATTTTCTTCAAAACTCCGAGTTGTCTACTGTTGACCAGTAGACTTGTAAAGTGGCTCACTGGATGAAGCCAGTGGAAGAGAAATCTTGCACAGCAGGAGCACACATCTTTTATCTCCCACAGTACACAAACTACACAGATGGCAACAATGACAAACGAACACCTCAGTCGATTCCTGCTTTTGTGTATATAGACTGGAGTCAGAAGTGTGTCTGAGGAAGAATGGAGCGGGCTTGCACTAGCTGCAATTCTACAGATTACAAGTAATCTTCAATATCACTCAGATGCTAAACCTGAAATTTCCTTGTTTCAAAATAAGAGCAGAGAAACACTCATCATGGAAGTCAGAGGATATTAAGTGACTTAAAAAAAAATACTGTGTTACTTGCAATTTTACTTTTACATCACAGTTCACTAGCATATTCTGAATGGTTTGTGCTACTGCCGAGCTGTCAATCATGGGTTAAAATGAAGACCCATTACAAAAGCTTAAAATACTATTGTGATGACATACAATATACTTGCGTTGATTTTCATCACATCAAGACCTGAAAAGGAAGGGGTGAAGAGGAAATACCAGCCTTAGAAATACTTTTTGCTAGTAGTAAGATAAAGTACAATCAGAGAATGAAGTGTCAAAATAGACATCAAAAACACTGGCATATGACAAAATAATCAATCAAATCCAGCCATCTAGTCTACATGGTTTACTTCTATAAGCGCTGAAGGAACTCAAATACGAAGTAGCTAAGCTGCTCTCAGAAGTACTCACTTTTTAAGACAGCTTATGTTTCAAACAACAAATTATAAGTGTTCAGAATCATCTAATGCTGTACACCTGTGTCCAGGTTGCTGGCTGAAATCTTGGTTAAGTACAAATTCATGGAAGGCTATAATATGCAGCTTAACTAGCAAATATGTTTTGGAGAAAAGCTACGTCTCAGTAAAAGAATAACGAATTTATGGATGTGTGTGTCAAGAAGCTAGTGGATAAAGAAACAGTACTTGTTAAGGGCTTTTTTTCAAAGTCTCATACAGGAAACTGAAACAAGTACCACATATTAAGTATAACACAGATCAGAAATTAGCTCTGAAACAAAGACAAGTATAGCTAATATGTTTTGCTTTTAACAGTTTAATATGAAGCTACATAAAAAGAATGCAATTCTTTAACTCATTAATTATGCAAGCATTAAAGATGTACCTGATACCCTGTTTCTAGTAGGATTTTGTTTCCATTGTGGACTGCGGCAAAGGTCATAAATAGGCAAATGTATTTCAAGGGATAGTATTAATTTCTAAAAAATTCTGCTTATGCAGTGTTTAAGAGTCAAAAGAAAGCTAAGAATAAAACAGTATCAGAAAGTGAATAAAATGAACACCTTGCACCAAAATCTAATTAAACTTAAGACAGTATTAGAAAGAACTGTGTGGAATATCCAAACAGTAAACGAGCAACAAAACTGTAAATGAATTTAGGCCAAATAGTGTTCATATGACAACATGACATACATATGAAAATAAATATTCTAAATGACTGTAGCTCAAAAGAAAAAAAAAAAAAAAAAAAGAAACCTAAAGGGATTTCTGATGATAATTTTAAACCTTTGGCTTAAGGCAAAAAAGAAAAAAAAAAAAAAAAAAAAAAAGATTCTAGGATAAGCAACACAATGGATACTACAGAAAATAATGTCATTATATAGCTCAACTGAATTCTCCTTTGGAGTACTGTATCATGCCTTTTTCAAAGAAAAACACTGCTCTGAAGTTGGACATGATTCAAAGGAAGGGGCAAGAAAAATTAAGGACGTGACAACATGCTCACACGTGGAGCTTCAGATCTTAGGCAAAAATTAACATATAAATAGTGAACCACATCTAAAAAAAATACAATTCATGAAGGCTCCTCAGGAACTACCCTTACATCTGTCTTATGGAATTAGAAATTCCTAATAGTAAATCCACAAAACTATAAAGAAGAAATGTGAGCCTTCACAAAAATATAAGATGATGAATGATTTGGCAAGACAGAAAAGGAACTGGACATGTATATAATTAGCTAAATACAGAAAATAGTAAGATTTACAGAAGCAATGCTAATTCAGAATCTCATACTTCAGAAGCCATCTTGCCTTCTGATAGAGATCAACTGATAACCCTGCTATGGAGAAACAAATTATTTGTTATCTACCTACTGTCTGGCAACATGCTCTAGACTGAACTGCTAAAGCCACCTAACATTGAGACATTTCTGGTTCATTTGGGGCTGGGTACTAGCATATATGACATAACATACTGTATGAGTCTCAAGTTTGATCCAGTTTGGCTGTGCCAATATCCCTACATGCAGCCAAACCACTCTCCCTTCTTTATTTTGCAAGGTGTGAGGCAAAGCAATCAGAGAATACCTGACCAGTTTTCCTTCTGCCTTGCATTGCTCAAAATGCCACAAACTGCATTCCTCTAAACTCCCCTAAAAAAAAGCCTTTTTTTTGCCTTGTTTTCTTTTTGATGTTTTCTACATTCCCCCAAAAAGATTCCTCTAGTTTTCTCACCCTTCATTTACAGGTTTCAGATACAATTACTGACATTCACAAGCACATTTATTAAAAAAAAGAGATGAGGGGTCCTGTGTGATTTATAATTGAGCTTTAAAAAAATTCAGTGCAAGTATACATGTTTGTTTTGCTTTGGTGCTTTTCTGTTTTCTGTCTGTTTCCATTACTTTGGCAATTACTGTTATTACCTCATAAAGAACCAGTCTACCCTCAAGTAAAGTAATGGCTCCACATGATTCCAGAGACTGTGAGGAATACTCTAGAAATCCTGCGAATTAGAGCAGTCATCTATAAGATCAGGCTAACCTACTGTGAATTCTAAACAAAATAAAATTAAGAAGAGAAAAATCTTAGATCACCTTCCCTCTATCCACATTTTATCCATAATTGCTCTATTAACCACTGTGCTAGATCTCTGTGTCTCTGATAACACTGGGTCACCATTTAGAATCAGAATCTTGGCATGACACACAAAGCTCTTTAGTTTCACCTGTTTAAAGGCATCTCTCTACAGACATTGCCTCTTGGCCTAAATCCCAGTAAGAACAACGGAAGGCAGCAGCCTGTTATAAAAACAGGTAGTTCCTTTATGGACTTCCCTCTCTGCAAACCTTTATTTAAGGCAAAATAACATAACCAGAAGCAGGAATGTCTGAAGACTATCACTACTCAATTACAAATATTAGTGAAAGCCCTGAGTGCTCAATTTCTGGAAGAGCAATCTTAACGTTCACTTCTAGTTCTAAATATATTTCTCACATTCAGATGCACACCGTCAAATTCTTGCTGTATCAAGTAAGAGCAATGATTTTGAAGAAAATCTACCATTTCTGTATATGATTTAATCTTCAATTCAAGTGTAAAACTTGTAAACTGTAAAAAGTTTAATTTTTAAAGTGGAAAAAAAAATGTTATGCCTAGCCTTCACTCAACAAGCCATTTGCCTTTTTGGTTCACAAGCACACAAGGAACCTCTTGCCTGTGCAGATTTTTAAGTACTGTCCTCTGTGACCTCTGGAAGCACAGTCAACAGGGATTACAAATTGCTTTGTTAGTGAAAATAATTAAACATTTCACCCAGGCTGACAATGGACTCATAAGTGTTGTTACAGATGTGCAGGAAACCAAGGGAACTGTAAGTCTCTAGAGGAGTCTTGTTATCTTATAAATGTTGACCTCAGTTTCCTAATACATATCCTCTGAGCCCCTAGTAAGCTCTACTGTGAAAGGATGTGACTTTTATAATTAAACAGAGAGCTGAACAAGCTATGTCAGGAACCAATTTGTCACTGTACATAGTGTTATCAAAAATAAGCAGTGAAAACGGGTATTCATACTATATGGACACTTTACTAATGCACTTCGTGATCAGCACTGTTGAACACCTGGCAGGAAGACTTGAGGATACAGAAAGACCAAGAAATATCAACTCTTAGTGATGGATGGTTTAGATATAAAGTATTGGAAAGATGGGTTGAAGTGTTTTACAAATAATGTTAAATTCTCCCCCAACCTTGCACATAACTGCAAAGGTTGAAAGTGTAAGATTTTATTAATGCTAAGTTATGTTTGTTTGCCTGTATGAAATAAACCTATTCATTAGCAAAACACACAGAATTGTATGAGCAAGTATGTAATCACCAAATGGAACAGAAAAATGAAGGTAAGATGGGCTTGAAATTATTTGCATTCTATGATCTTTTGTTCCCTAGAGTGAATGATATGATGAAATTTTGGTCAAAAAAATAAATCAGCATTCTTATGTTATGAAACAGAACAAAATGAACAGATCTTATTTCCAAATACTCATCTAGAACACCAATTAAACCTCCACTCTGAAAGATGCTGTACACAATATTCAAGATGGTACTAATGTAAAAATGTGAGTTTTACCTTTCAACTCTATGCTGTTGTTAGCTTCTTCAGTAGACCAATAATATTTGACAAATCTATTATTGTTACTTTTAATACTGCTTCTCTGATCTATTAGTTTATCCTCTCCATACTTCGGTAAAATTTCAGTCAGACTTCACAATAATTAGACCCTACTCAAGATCATCAAAACATTGAACTGATAAGGCTTAGAGACAAGCTTACTGTTCAGTGGTTTCTGGGCATCTGCATTCCCTTCTCCTTCAAATCCTGAGGTCTGGTCTTCTGTCTTAACAGTCGTCTTTTTCGACCTTGTCCTGTCATCTTCATCTTCACTATCTGCTGTGTAAAGACTTCGATCTGTAAATGGGCGTCTCTCATCTCTGTCTCACAAGAAAAACAACAACACACTGTTCTTACAAACCCGAAGCAATTGTCTTCTCTTCCTTAATTATTTATAAGACACCCTTGAGACAATAACAGTAACATTCTCTTATTCTCATCTCTTTGTTCTGAATTGCACATACTCCCATTTTACTCCCTGTACAACTGTCACTACCATAAAGATGCAGACTTTGACACCACAGTATTTTTAAAGAGAATCACTCTAACATAGTGACCCAACTGAGCAACTGAATGAAATGCCATAGCAAAGGAACATGCAAAACAGATCCTCCTCCTCAATCTATAACTGTGGCTCCACTAGGGGACAGCAGACACAATAGACAACATATTCCTTCTATTCTCCCAACATGAATCTTACTGGTAAAAGGGAACTTAGAGCTTCACAAACCGGAAAAAAAAAACCTGATACTATAAAATCAGCATGCTCTGATCCATAACGACTAGGAACAAGTGATCCACAATCAACCCTTTGTACCTAATTATTCTTCCATTTGACAGCAGAAGGCGAAGATCATTGTCTTTTGTTCGCCATTCAGGTACTGTAGAAGATGGCTGAAAGGGCTTGTTAAATCTCCCGTTCAGTTTGGAGTTTGCTGTATCCTAAAAAAGTAAAAGCAATGTTGCTTATTATTTATTTCTATAAATTAAATTGTTTTTTCTGCACTCCATAAAAGCTTAAACTCAGCACCAGGTTAGTTACACTTTTCTGATAACCAACTGAAGAAAGTTCAGACAAAACATGTTCAGATGTAAAAAAGAACAGACTGCATCTTCTCCTTCCTTGAATCATCTACAGCCTACTGAAGCATCTGTAATAACTACAGTATCTCTATAATACCCTCTTCTGGGTTTCCTTTGGAAAAGCTGGGCTGGAAACTGATAAAGCAACTCCTGGATTGGATATCTGGTCCCTGGAATTAGTATTCCAGAACTTATTCATAGGACAGCAAAATGTTTGCAATGGAAAGAAACCTGACATAAGTAAAACTGAAGGCAATTTATGTTTGTCACATACAGTGAAATGATCAATGAAAGACTTATGTGCAAAACGAGGAATATGGAAAATAGTTTTGTTTTTCTTTAAATGATCATGAACACTATTTTTCTACATTAAGTGACAATGGCTAATTTCTTTTTTTTTTTTAATTTTTTATTTTAAAACCAGCTTGTACCAATGAACTGCACAGGTCAACTATTTGTGCTAAATTTCAAGCTCAGTTTCTCTTCTTTGGTGGCTAAATGTATATCTCTTGTTTACATCTTATGAAGGTCAGTATGAGGACAAATTAATATTTCTCCACTGTGACATTCCATCCTGTACCAACACATTTCTCATTCCCAGAAAGCTACTTATTTCTTTTCAGAAAAGTTACTTATTTCCATATTTGCACTTTCTCCCATTTCTGCTTCTGTTTTTTGAAATAAAGTCATCAAAACATGAAAAAAAAGCATATTTCAAGAGACTACATTTCACTCATTTGCTCTGTGATGCTGTTGTAATACAACTATACAGTTCACAGCCCCACATTGGAGACCAAAGGCAACCTTAGGCTTTCTGGTAGGGAGGCACAGTCATACAGAAAATAGGAATGTGAAGGAATAATGAGGCCAATCAAATTACAGTAATCAAACTATAAGAAACAGCTACCTAAAAGCACACAGAGAAACAAGTCTGGCCTAGAGCTTCACAAAACCAAGGCTTTGCAAGCTCCCTTTTCTGTAAAGAAGTAATTCAAAGCAGCACTTGATAGCTACAGCAGTCAATTCAAAAACTATACTTGCAGTAGATGAGATTCAGGGCACTTTCAAAACCAAAATGTTGAAGGAATGTCCACAAAAGGTATCAAGGAAGAGAGAAATATCTATCAGGAAAACTTCAAAGAAAGAAATTGAAGACCTGACCATGGCTCATATGGCAAAGAGTAGTAGCCTGTATTTTTATGCAGGCTTTTCCCTTTCAACAATGATTAGAAATTTATTCTATTCTGGTTTTGTTGTTCTTCCACGTAGCATAATACTTGCCTCCTCCCATGGTGACATCTCCAGTCTTTTCAGTACCTCCCTTGTGTGGAGTTCCAAGATGTCCAGGTTGGAAGGAGTTTTGGTAGCATGGTCTCGCAGTTTCCTCACCCTTCGTCTGGAGTGGTGAGGGGAAGCTGTTTCATGTGAAGACCGTGAAGCTGGACACACACCAAGAATTCCCTGAGTTTTAACTGGTTTGTTGTTTTCCTCCTTTAATTAAAAACACATATTTCAGAATAGTCTCATAGGGACAAGTCCACGTATTTAAGTACTGCTTCCCATTCATTTAACAAAACGTAAATTATAGAAATAAAATTTTTAGACCTTTTAGAGAAGTACTACATATTTGTTGTACAAGGCTTAGTCATACAGTTCCTCTTTCCCACTTGGGGCTTCTAAACTCTCTTATAACAGAAGTGCAGTACGAACACACAAGGTATTATTCATGAAGGCAGGGTATACATGTACTGTACCCAACAGATCACTATTCTCTTCAGTTTTCAGAACTCCTCTTTCCACAGGCGAATGTAGGAGTTTTTCAAGAATCAATATTAAGGAATAAAGGAGCAAAACATTGTTACGAGGGGGTGCAAGAAAGAGCAAAAGAGATGACAACTGGACCACAACTAAGAAACAAGGGGGTGGAAGAATGGAATATGGACAGAATTTCAGATGAACCCTTATCAGTTACAAGTGGGGACATTTTAGAAATACTGATCTACAAACAGTTTCACCGTTAAGGTGTGTGGATTTTTTTTTTTTTTTTAAAGAATTACATAAAACACCCTTGTTATACATTTTCTTTATCTCAAACACCAAAAGCATAGTATTTCCAACAGCTTTCCTCTTGATCTTCTATTAGAAAATGATAAATAATTTTATCATTTTTCTATGAGAAAATGTATGAAATATAAATAAATATTAATTTTAAACAAAAATGTGAATAAGGTCAAACAAATGCAGAGCGACTATGGAATGCCTCGATTCAGAGATTTCTCCTGAAGACATTAGGGTTGCCTCCATTCTTACCTCTACAGAACGAATCACTTTCGAGAGCTCTTTTATGAGATGTCCAGGCCTAATGTTGTCTGGAATTTCAAAGGCATGTTCTGTTACAAGCTGTATGCAAAGGATGGAGAAAAGATAATTATTTCTTTTTTCCCCCCCTTGAGATAAAAGCAGAGGTAATACAAAATAAACAAAACTATGGGAAAAAAATTGAAAGGAAAAAAACAGATTAATTTCTTCTAATAATTACAGCAAATTGCCAGGACGGATACATACACACGCTGAAGGCTTCATGTCCAAGATTAAGGGAGCAGATATCCCTCAATGTCTGATGCTCAGGATATATAAGGGAGGCTCAAGGTTGGCCATCCCACAGCTTCTCTTAGAATCTCTTAGAATCTAAAGAAGTGGTTATACAAAGCTATCCTGACAATCAGTTCATTTTCTTTCTCTGTAATCAGCTTTTTTTTTCCCTCCTTTAGCATGGTCAGTATAGAGTCACACTTAGCAAACTCATTAGAGTAATGACCTTCAAAAAAACCTAAAGGCTAACAGAATTTCACTATGACAAAGTTTATTCTAAATAGTAAATCAAGAATAATAATGAGTAACTAACAAGCAGATTTTAGACATCTGCCTCACATTTCACTTTTTAAACGACCTTCTTAGCTTATTTAAAATGTGGTAGGTTGGAGAACGCAATTTAAAATCATTCCCTGTAAAAACAACTTGGGACACCGTAAGAGTTTATGTTCCCTTTAATCCTCTGAAACAGTATCAGAGCACAGACAGATCTACTACATATTTATTACCAATCTGAGCAAGTCCAAACACTCTACAGTTAGATCTAGTAAAACAAGTTTAATATTTTGTATGTGCAGTTTAAATTTGCCCCAAGACACATTTAGTTAATATTAAACAGACGAAACACTCACACATAGACCAGAATGACTGTCATGAATTGTGGTATCCCCTTAACTGACTCTTTAAATGGAAAAATATCCCACAAACACTTTCAGCTATTCACACTTCAAAAACAAGGTCCAGCAGCAAAATTATTGCTAGAAGCAATTTGATACTGTAAGTACATTCCATTGAATCTGGCTTCCTCTCAGTCATTTAAAATCAACCAGATGTATAACCATGATATATTCATTTCAGTGTCATTAATGATACAGGGAAGACTAAATCTGCTATTATTTACAATTGTTCATTCTTTGGTGCATCACCTCTATATATTCACACTTGGGAACACAGCACCTCTGGCACCAGACTGTATAATTTTTCCAACAAATTAATGGTCATTTTAGGACCATCCAATCGTTTCTACATAAGGACTCTCCCAAACAGCCTTCCTGGCCATGAGGACTTCAAGAGAAAGCAATTCTGATGCAATCCTCTAAAGCATTGACTGGAAAGCTCCGCTGGCTTAAAAATGCTGTCAAGCCTTCCTAAAGCAAACAGTTTGTATCAGAAGAAATACATTATTTTGCAAGTAAAATCTATAATAACTCTTTGAGCAAAGCAAGTTCCATTGGCAAACTCACTTGTTTGCTACTATAAAAGGTATCTCTTCACATCAAAGCTTTCTCAACTAAGCTGTGTCAGAGTAATTATGGAAAAAAAAAGTCCATCCAAGCAAATTAAATATGCCAACAAATTCAAATTGATATGTAAACTAACAGTCTGACAGCAAGAACAGATGGGCAGGAAATATGAATACCTAGAGATACCATGTCTAAAAAATTATCACCATCATTAAGTAACTTGTTTTAAAGTTGTCTCTTAAAGTTGACTTTGGAAACTCTTTGGAACTGAGGAATTCTCTAGTCCTAGGGTGAATAGTAGCAACAAAATTGCCTATGTATGTCAGGTGTTACAGGTAAAGAAGATAATGGAAACAACTGTGATACATTCAAGAACTTCAAGAAGTCATTTCGTAAACATTGAAAATAAACAGGTGATTAAGAAACCTATCTTAAAATCAAGATGTACAAGAAGAGCTGGTAGGCATAAGAATCCACCAATCTTTGGAAACTAGCACTGAAATAAAGCACACTGATACCTAAAAATACAAACACAACCAAACACCCATCCCTTGGGGGGAAAAGGTGTTTTGTTTTGTTTTTTTTCCCCTTTTAAAACAGCTATTAAAAAAAAAAACACAACAGAACAGTTGCCCAAAATAATCTTACTGGTACATGGATCAAACATCTTAAAAATAGAAACTGAGGCCTGTTGCTTATGTAAGTTGGAAGGAAGCCATAGCTAAAATCCAAGAGCTCAAATGACTGGATAGGTCATCATCTTTACTGTGTATATCAACTAACCCGCAGGCTGATTATCTGCACTAAAGTCATCAGAACATACTATTGATAAAAATCTTGCACAAACTCAATTCAAGACATGAAAACTAAGATAATTTTAGTAGCACTCAATCTCTATTCTCAGCATCTTGTAACTCTTGGCAGTTTTTAAATATTGCAGAAATGAAGATACTGCTGTTTTGCTGAAGGCAAGTTTAAAATGCTCCAACAAGTAGTTCAAAGCAATTCACTAGCACAATTTACTTGTCTTGAGAAGATATATTGTGCAATAGGAACATGAAACTTCATGGGTAGGCTTCCCATTTGTAGGGTATTTGTTTTTAATTTCTTTCTCAGAATCTGTCTGAAAACCCCACCATGACCAGACCATATAGCAATGTACAAAGCTCTTCCTGTCTTCTGCTGCATACAACTACAATCCTATCACGCACATGGCCTGCTGCAAAGAAAAGATCAGCTTGCTTATGAAGCAGTAGCTAAAAAAGATGAAGACAAGCTACAAAACATGATAGCTGGTGGACATCAGACCACGTTCTCAACAGATCACCAAGGCTGTGCAGTTGCCTCACAACTGAAGTGTCTTCAGCCAGTGGTTTGGGAATACTGGTCTCATTAATAAGCATATGGAATGCAGCATCTGCAATTAATTCCCCCCACACACACAGGGAAGTAGAAAATATACCATATTCTAGACAGTATTACTCAAACCATTTAATTAACTACTACACTACACAGACACTACAATACCATACTACAGCAATCTACAAAAGAGGAATTCCAACCCAACTTCAAGTAAAAATAATGATTTATATAGGTTACATTTCTCATTTATCAACAAGTTAGGTTACTCTGTTTGCTTATCATCAACGCCATGGATGCAGAGAGGATTCACAGCTAGTTTAATATCTTAGGCACAACCTCCTGTAAATACTGCTATACTGCTTGCTAGCTAGGTTTGATCCAGTATGGCATTGACAATAGCACACTGGAGAACCAACTCTGAGGCGTTACAGGTGTACCTTTGCTTGACTTTCTGTTATTAGCAATGCTATACAGGCTGGACTTGAGCTGATTCCACACAGAGTAACCACCATTTACACCTCATGACCAGTTCCATAAAGCTTACCATGCTAGAAGCAGCATCATGAGAATAGGATGCACGATGTGACACAAGAAGTTCTCTTACAAGGAGAACTTGTGGGCAGAAAGACCAAACAAATCTCCAAGAGCCAGTTCAAGTCAGTGTGGCCAGCAACAAACTGGAATTAATAAGCTCAGTCAGAACCAAACTGACTATCTGAACAGCATTTGCTAGAAGCACAGTTTCCAAGAAGGCTTATTAGCTCAGCCACATGAATATAAAAAAAAAAAA